>DWPT01004006.1:0-13738 GCA_018251895.1 Agathymus mariae mariae
AATAATACTTTTTTTTACTGATACAAATAAGTAGATAGTCAAGTGAAGCACACTTGCTTAATAAAAGCCTTATAACTATTGCTTTGATTAGATTGATCCACACTAGTCTACTACAGTTAAACACGGAAGGCTGCCCTCAGCATACTTCTGTTATTGTCAGTACAAGAAATGCATTGTAATTCGATGCTCATCACTACTATTTGTCCAGCTTTAAACTGGAAGGAGGTGTGACACACACACACACACACATACCTTGTGTCGCGGGTGTCGTGAACGAATAAGACATCAGAAAGACCTACAACGTGGCTTTATCTACACAAATTTCTGCCGTTACTCGGACTCAGAGCCGCACGCTCGGCAGTCAGCGTCATTATTAACTGTTCTCCGGGATCGTCTTGAGCCTAGTTTCGTTGGTTTTAAAGACCCCAAGGCGTCTGATATATCAGGTGGACAGATGATATTTTTACACCTAAAGCAATGATAGAAACGCTAATACCGCATTACGATTTGTGACACCATAACTAACCTAGAAGCAACGTCTGCATCGGTCAGATATCAAACCAACTTTGACTCTCCCACTTGGGATTCACCGAAAACACGGTCAGTATGAATAGGGCTGGCTTCGTTGTTACATTACAAGAAATCGTTCACCCTTCCTCCACCCGGCTCCAGCGGGCGACAGAATGTTCGCGTGATAACTAGGTTAATTCAACCGAAAATCTACCAAATAAATCGTTACCTAAATTACCAAGATACCCTTTGGGCCTTAAAAAGTATAATGAGATGATTCTGGCAATATCCGGCGCGTTGTGAATATTAATTACTATTTAATAAACAATTAACTGATTAGCGGGTGAAAATGGGATTGTAGATCACCGCTTGGTAAAAAAAACATGATTTTTGTTGGGATTGTAGATAATTTGTAAACGATGTTACATTAGTTTACAAGTTTTAATGTTAAGGTGCAGTTCTTAAAGCATCCAACATTATTACAAAAACAAATGGCTAACAAAACAGGAATCATTCTTGTGGAATATAAAAAGCGGCCATCTAATACAGGCGTTATTATCGTATCGTATCATATCGTTATACCGTTAGTTATCACAAATATTTAAATAATTGCAGATGAAACAGCTTCAATGAACGCTTCAAAATAAACTGCAGCCACTCGGAATACATCAAACAAAGCGGCCAGTTGGTGTCAATTGTTAGAAAAAGTCAGTTAAAAAATCAGCGCATCACACACCCGAAAATTCAGTTTCAAACATTCGGATTCCGATAAAAGTGGCATGCCACTAAAACGCGTATGAAATTACAATAAAAAAAAAATCAATAGCCCTGAAAAATGTCGGGCGAAAAAATTCAACCGCGTTTTCCGATCTTTATTTGCTTTTGCGAGAACTAGTGAAAGCGGGAGGTTGGAAAAAATACGTCACTATTTCTATCGTGCGGGCTGTGAAATAAAAAAAGAAAAAAAGGCGAATGGCCGATGAGAGTGAGAGTTCTATTTTCAAATTGCCCGCACGCCGACACCGTTTTATTTTTTAAAAGGATTTCTGGACATGTGCTCGTGGGAATCGCTCGATGGATTGTTTTGGCGTGCCATCACTTGTGACATGACTCACGTCCTAAACGTTCCGAAACCAAATTGTATGGTCCTAGTTAGATTATATGAAACGCATTTAGACCAGTAAAGGATCAGCTGTTAAGTACTTTAATTACTGTAATTAGGTCTGTGTGTACTTTATAGTACTTTGTGGTCAAAAAATACTTTAATACAACCTTTGTACCATTGTATGGTTGTTTTATAATACAAGAGAAACTACGCCATAGAAGTACGCTTCGTACGATGTAGGAGTCTTCAAGAGGAGAGTAAATAGGTTTTATAAAAACGTGAGTTCATCGTGTTGGACTTCATTACTACTTACCGAAATTGTCGTCATGTGATTGTTGTTCAGCATTAATATAGGTGAAAAAAAGAAGATAATGCGCAACCCGATTTAACTATGAGAAATAATCAGTCATATTTATTTAATAAGTAGTATGCGCTTTTATAAAAGTCGAGGCCCAGTGGAGCCCAACTTGGAGGTGATATCTCATTGGTCGGTTAAGCAATGCTACTATTAAAACGGCTCTGTCAGAAGTAACATCCGTCTGCAATAGAATACTTTACCTATGAAAATATATAAACATAACTATTGTAGGGCGATTAAACATCGTTCAAATGCAGGGATTGGAAGGTATTATATCGTTATGAGGATCCTTCACAAAGCAAACACAACAAATATTCGGTTGATGTTTTATAAATTTCCAATCACGTATCATACAATTATCGTTAATTTTTTAATTAAATTATCTGTGATAAATGAAATTAAAAAACTAATAGATTATTTAAAATTAATTATGTACGTAAATTTAACTGCATAATATTTTAATTTAGAAAATAATATGTTAAGTTTTGGTCCGTGGATAATATTTGGTTTTCAATGCGGTTAATCCATTTATCCCCTTAAACATTATTCTTTGAAGGTACAAGGTGAACTAAAGATAAGTGTTGATAATAAATAGGCTATCTTTGGTTGACAACAAAATACGATCTAGACAAACAAAAGCGTGTTTGAACAAAACAGGTGAGTCAACGATAATGAACGAGACAAATAAAAATAAATTTTATTAACAATCACTGCAGTTTAAGATGTCGATTGATATTATTTTCAGATTTCACACACATCTGAAAAAATATTTTTTTTAAATACCGAGGGCTTATTGGATCTCTTCAAGGGAAGATTTTCTTATTTGGGGTACTGTTATTAGGTATCATCATTTATTGTCTCTGATGAAGAACTCCTAGGCCAAATTGAAAAAGTGACTTTCGATGGCTGGATAAAGACTACGAGTAGCTTCGGAAATTGTCGCGAATAATTCATCGTGGTTTCTGTCCAAATAATTGATGTCGATTACAGGTGCACTGTTCACTGAAGACTGAATTGGAACATCTCGTAATGTTAGTCGGAGGCCACCGTATTTAGTTTCGCACGAAACACAAAGGCCACCGGTCAGTTCGGTTGGTAACGGTGCTTAATCCATGTCAGCTTATTTACCTTCCCGCGTAATACATCATCTTATTCTTCAGACGAACACGGATTTCATTACATTATATTATGTTAATAGCATTGTTATTTGAATACTGATGTAACAACCATTTTTCATGTTAGAACTTATTTCCTTTATTCTGATATTCTGCCGGACTGGTTCAGATTCGATTTATTATGACGAAATGCATTTAGTTAGTTCCACTCAAGTTCCACTCTTTATTAGCGCTCACGATGATTGTGGACCCGGTAACATGGAGCACGGTAACACAAGACCAGTCGTCAGTGTCACGTTTGAGATTATTTGTGTATCGGATCACACTTTTATCTAAACTTAAATGATACCTTTGTCATTATCGATACGGAAGTACGTACATACGAATAACAATGTCCATCGTTACGTAAATGTAACATTATAAACAATCGAACGAATCGTATATTGTCACAATATTGTCAGTGAACATCACACGGTCGCCATCACCTCTTCCGTGATATTACCGAAGGCACCGTCGGAACGAAATGGATTTAGCGTTTCAATTAAGTATTTTAATCAATCAGGGGCGGGTAAAAATAAAAGGTTGGAGTCAGTGAACCCATCAGAGATGCAAATTAGCTTTTCAGCGTGGTTCGGGATAGAACAAATTTACGTACGGAACAAAGTGCCACCGCAAATGCACGTAAATATATAATGGACGGCTGCGTTTAAAATGGCCGAACAAAAAACCTGTATTCCATGATTGAGTGTTGTACTCACTAGCTCCACGCCCCTGCGTTGCTGCTCTTTCCTCTGTCACGGTAACTGTAGTAGTTACCGTACAGTACAAGACTTCTATTACTTCATACAGCAATCTGTATGTATTTACCAATGTGAATGATAACCTGGGACAGTAAGGAACAACAGTGGTGCTGGTAAATTTAAATTGAAATATTATTGTAATAGTTAATATCATGCTTATTACCATGCGTTGTAATTAGAATGGACGTGTGAGACGCGTCTTTTGTAATGATCGGGACTTATTCTTTGCATTACATCCTCTTTGGAACAGGAGTAATATAGTAATTCTAATGTTATGTTTAAAATTAACAACTCTCTATTATAGCCCGCAGCTGCAGGACCTTCGCTTCAAACAGCTTCAATCTATTGTGTAACCTCAAATGTTGAAATGTTGTATTCGATATGACACTATGCGAGCGCCTCGTAAAACTCATAAAATAGTTTCATGATGCGTTAAAGAAGTGTATTTATTACCTAAGGTTATAGACTAACGGTATTGCTAGATGTAGTAAACTTATATTTTATTATTTATCGCAGTGATAGCGCAGCGGTTTGAATGTAGGTCTCCCGCACTAGGGACGCGAGTTCGAATCCTGCAAGGACCTCAATTGTTTCAAATTATGTGCATATCACAAATTAATTATCGATCGGTTCGATGAAGGGCAACATAGTGAGGAAACCTGCATACTTGAGAACTTGTCTGTACTTGTCACTCTCGCTCGCTGCGAGTAGACAGTATAGATTGTAACCTCTTGATCGATTGCAATGTGAGAAACAGACACAATATCGATTACTTAACGTACACTCATTTACAATGAACAAACAAAAATTGCACTCGCCGATGTTATTACGGAACGAAATGAGAGCCGCCATTTACTCGTATATAGAGATTAAAATACATAGAAAAAAGTATATAGTGATAAAAAAGCCACATTTTATTATGAGCCGATCAGATGAGAGAGGAAATTTTGTGTTTATTTGTATTGGTACCGAGCCGTATACAGGCTGCTGATAATGGCGAGATGGATTTTTTTGTTTTTAAAATTGAGTACTTCATTCATTGCTTGCATGATCTCGATCCTTTCCAAACTAATGTAGTTGAAGTGTAGTCCATTACGCTGGCTAAGTATGTTTAACTTTGCAAACTATTGATAATAGTACTTAGATATGGAGGTTATGTTACGAAGTGACCCGTCTTCGAACAACAGATAATTCATTTAACATTAATAATAGCCTTATTTAAATCATAATTTTCTTTAAATTAGTGCCTTTCTTTTGTAATATAAACAAAAAAAACTAACGTTCATAAAACGAGCCAACACTGAATTTTGTGTTATAAATAATTATATTGGTCTACAAAAAATGACCAAATTAAACACCCCATTATTTGCGTCACGATTTGGAACAGGCTGTATACCAACGTAAATGTATTCGTGAATTCAGACTACAGACGTGACGTTTCACGCACACGAAACTACAAGTGTCGTTGTGTGCGTGCGAGCATGTGTGTGTATCGAGGTCACGTTGCATGTATGTTGTGTGATTGCAATGGAGAAGAAAAAAGTATAAATTACCCACTCGTAGTTTGGAAAGTTCTGGGTTGTAACCTGTGTTCTCTCGCTTAATTTAAGGAAATACTACACTGCACTGCGTTTAGGTGTGTTTGTCAGTGGTGTACCGAGGAGGTATTTGCGGCCAATAATCCCACATCGGATTCTCAATGTTGCCGGGGATCTGTCAAAGGATTTTTTACGATAAAATTAGAATTTTATTTTCTTTCTCTACGACGGTATTTGCCCGTGTCTTGCCAATTGTCCTACCGATGTCACAATGACCCTTATTCGTATCTTGCGAGGAGCTCCCACTATCAAATTATTAAATTTTGTCGTGAGCAGGTTACTTAACACGATGCACTATAATGCACTATAATCTTTGGATAGATAAAAGTTGACAGGTGAAATACCTCCAGTCCTCAGAAGAAGCAAAATCACAGCCTTCAAACGGGGCTGTAGTCCTAGCTGGTAATAAAATCCAAAAGTTGTTGCAAATAATAGGTGTACTGAATACATCAGTATAAAAACATATACTAGAAAAAGTTTTCCAGTCGTCCTTGAGTCCTAACCAAATGCCCTTGCACGTGGTGCATCCTGCTGAAGACTGGACAACGCAACGATGCCAGGCCCTTTTGGGTGTAGCCGGGCTGATTGGTATACATACCGATCAACTTATTCTGGCTACTTATCCATGGTGGGGTTCTTCGCCTGCTTGGCTACTACGCTCTCAGTATCGACCGTGAACAATTTTCAAGTTGTTTTGGTTGTAGAATCAAACAGGTGATCAACATGCATTTTCTCCACTCGTTTTTTGACCGGCAACGACGTTTATTGGTCGATATTGTCAAGAAGCTGATTGGCTATGAAATATCAAACCTGTTTAAGGTTTTTTATTTTATTTACGATGAGTTTTATTAAGTGCTTCATTTAAAACAAGCTTGTTTTAAACGTATAACAATATATCGGTAGAACTTTGGCCAAAAGTTACATAATATTTATATGTCAACGATTAGTGATGTATTTCGTTCCTTAACATTAATTTTAAAATATTTTTCACATAATTCTTTATTGCACTGTCGTCTTCATAATTCTAAACGGCTCCTCTGCTCGGTGTAGGTCTCGTCTCAAAACAAGAGCGGTGAAGACCGTAATTCTTTGCGTTGGCCAAACGCGTGTCAGCCATCCTTAATTTTGACAGTATAACACAGAACTTGATCTCCTCGCAAACCGTCCACACTGACTCGTCTTACTTCGCGGGGACGCGGGGACGGGTAAAGTGATATATTATCAATATAATAAGGATAATTTCTCTAATTGTAAGTTGGTGAAAAATAACATTTATCCTCATCCGTAGATGTCAATACAGGCCGACCTTCGTTATTTAAAGTTATGATAGCTTACTATACTCCGGGACAATTATAATGAGAAAACTTTTATAATTTTAGCCGCGAGATTTAATCGTCCATCTTGCTTTTTGTGAAACTCACTCGGATAGTTGATCTAAGAATTTATTATTTGTTTCGAACTTCGGTTTTAACTATGCAGTACTCGTACATATTCGTATCGTTGTAGAGCAGTTGCCGGACCGATCCATTACTTTAGGCAGTCGTTTTAAAAATATAAGTAAGTACGAAACCCAGCACGAGCTCGACTGCCTGGGGCACCAGTAGGAGGTTGATTCAGTTAAAGCACACTAGACTTGGTCGTGAGCTGGCCGAGCGGCTGCCGGTGGCGTGATTCCTTCCGAGCCGCCACGGTTGAAGCTGTAAGCTGCCGTAAGAGCCGACGATCCTCCAATGCTCTGCCACGACGCAGCGGAGAACAGAACGCTGTTAGGTTCCCCGGTTGCAAGGAACCTCGCCGCGGTCTGTCGAGGGTGCTGTGGACCGGTGATACTTTGAAACGTGGCGTTGTATAGATTTGGCAGTTTACACTGATGTATAATTTGAATGGTTTTCACAGTAATTAGATCTCACTGAGCTATTCTGACCATGAATCCGGGGTGTTTGGTGAAATTTTATTTCGTGTGGTTCGATGTTAATTTATAAGGTATCAAAGATGGCACGTGATTTGGCTTTAGAAGTGTTCCGACGACATGTGTTACCGCATCACGTATAAATATTGCTTTGTTGAGATGAAACTTTAATGCCAGAGACGCCTGGAGCTGGTCCAGGCCACACCCAAACACCCAATTTTGCACGTGACATATAATCAATGTCCCTAATTGTTCTCTTTACAACAAGTGCGATAGAGCCGTTTTTCCATTTCATGCTAAAACATTTATTCAAATGGTAGCTAGAATATGTACAATATTAAAAACAGTTCTCTCCTAATTCAAACGTGTTCGATAGAAGAAGTTATCTCTTATATTTTTCGTACTTCTTGCTAGTAAACGTATAGCAAATTTGTGTAATAATTGGAGTCGTGGCCGGCCAGACACCCTCTGCGCGACTCGCGTGTGTTCGTGTGGCGGTAGTCATTACTCGACCCCTATTCGGTTCGGCCTAAATCTCAAGTCAATCCAATCAGGACGCAGGGCTGTCACGACGGAGTCCTTAAAACTGGGACCAGTTTGTTTTACATTTTTCTTACGTTCATTTGTGCCTTTCTCACGATTTTTTAATAATGGAGAAAATGTTTCAGTCAGTCATTTGAATTAAAAGGATATACGAATCCTATGGAACGTGAATAAAAATTATTATGAAATCTAAAAAATTGATTTCTTGCTGTATTTAATGTAAAATATTACTATTTATCTAGACTTCTTGAGGTTATATATAGATTTAGTACTGTATTTCACATTATAATTGTGTGTCGTGCATTGTTAATATCGGTGTTGGGGCCAACGACGCTCTAATACAGTCCTCGGCTTAACTTCAAATAACTCAACTTATCTATGGTAATCGTCGCTAGTGTTCCTGGCAAACCGTCGTACGACTGACTCCAACATCGTTTGCTGCTAACAAAAACCAATATCCAACACGTAGTCAGCGTCAACCCTGGCTCCGACCTAGTTACAGATGCAAGCTGAATTCGGGCCACTCTTCGGTTCATTGTTTGACTGCACACGTTAGCGTTGCATCTCACGGACCACGACGACTTCGAGTTTACCCAACTGTCGACCTTATGATCTCGGAGGTAAACACCGGTCGTCACGTCTTGACGGAACCGTTTGGATCTTGCGACTCGTCATCTTTGAATTTAGGTTAGTTCGTACATAAAAAGTTGTTTGTTGACCGCGAGAACGATCTCGATTTAAATGTTATTGATGGCGTGTCATAAATGGTTTTATTCGGTCGCCGAAGTTAACTCTACCTGTTATCACATTCGGCTGCCGTGAACCTTCAGCGGTAGCCACCATACCGCCGTTACATACATACATCTGATGCGTGGTCTGTTTGTTCCTCGCTCAGTTTAAAACATAGTCTTGACTTTACACAAACAATTATAACAACAATACATAACTAAACTACCTTTTGTTTATACACAACCCTCGTTTAAGGATCGAATTTCCGCTGCGCTTCGGAAAAACTACCCTGAGCAACTGCATTGCTCCGGGCTTATCTCGTTCCGTGAATTATAAATACATGTACTAATTCATAACTTTTTTATTTATGGACAGCTTGCAATGAAACGAACTTTAAGTATCAAGTGATGCTTACTGCAGTTCATTAGTGAAAACCAGAAAGAAATCGGTTGAGCCGTTTCTGAGATTAGCGTGAACAAACGCACAGACAAACACACAAAAATTCTAACAACTATTGTTTTGTGTTATATTGCGTTGATACAGGCCCATTATAATGTTTTTTTTCTCAAATATCGTTTACGTACAGAAAGCGATCAGTTAGAATTTTATGATTAGTATAGACGTATCTTTAATGATTTACTGATACCCAATATTAGATATTTTTGTCGCTTACGAGAAAACGTCAAAGCTTCGCTTAGATATTTGCACAGCGCATTTTTCTCTCAAGTTTATTTCTCGGTGGTAGAAGCAAAAAATGACGGGCGTCATTGTATTTACAGAATAATGATTTTGAATTTGTAATCTCACCGATCAAATTAACAACTAATTCCACGCTGAGATTGTTATAATAGTGAGTGCAACGGCGAATGTAATGCATGGTATAATAGCAAGCAACAATAATATTTTTTTTCATTATAATCAATGGTTACTATTATGATAAATTTAATAATCATATACCTTCCATGTGAACAACACGGCATGAATAGACTGATTTGTAACGATATGGAATCACCGCCTTATTCTTGTTATTACGTGGTTTTGATGATTTTAATAATGTAACTTAAACTTAGCATGATATAAGTGCGATGGTGGTTTCGATAATTGGGAGAACATTACTTATAATAAATATTCAATTACAATTATGCGTAATCTTTTTTTGTAGTTCTTATTAAATTGGTGCTACTTAAATTATGTAAATAAGTGGGATCATTATAAACAAGTGACTCAAGCCTCAAAAGAGTAGAGGTCACGTCGCTATGAGAAATTAAAAAATCAAGTCACAGTTGTCCACATTCACGCTAGACGTCTCGTCCTATTGCCAAAAATGCAGCGTTCACTAGCACGCATTAAAAATCGACGATCGGGCGCGTTTAGTCGGCAAGACCGGTTCTATATATTTTATACTATTTTCTGATATGGCATTTTTTTCAATTTCATAAAAAGTTTCCTGTCTGCTTTTTGTTAAATTCTTATACGATTATTGTTGCACATTATAATAAAACTAAATCTTCTTAGCATGTTATAATTTTGCGAGTAAGTGAAGATTTATAATGATTGTAATTAACACAATTTTTCATATTAGAGTATGGCAAGCAACCGTCCCATTATATCTGAAACGTTTGACAAAGAAATTCGTAAAAATATTAATATTTGAACGACCAAATGGCAATTATTTAATCGATTACTTGGCTGTAGTGAATTAAAAGATCCTTTCAATAACTTATCGGAAACAAAACCACAATCATAGTAAAAATAAATCTGAATGTTACTTTCCTTTAAAAAGAGAAAATAGCTGAGCTAATATTATAACAAAGTATAATTTTAAGGCAATAAGCAGATAAAGGTCATCGAGCGTGTAGTAAAAATCGAACAACATCGGTACTTAATGATGCCATTTACACGAGTATTTCACCTATAACCGCAAGTAATGAATCCATATTCATTGCATAAAATCGGTTGCCAACGAGAAACCTGTTCATTCCGACCTTTGTCTTTCATTCGTCGCTGAGTAACATAATGCTCAAATAAAAATTCAGTTTTAATATTACAGAGGTCACGAAAAAGTTAATTATGAGTAAAGTATAATAGATACGGAGATTAACGTGCTTATGGAAAACAAAACTTGTTTAATATTACTGAAATAAATAAGAACTAAATATATGTATATTAGTATATATATTATACAACAAATAAATGGGTATTTTTTACACTGTTATAAAATAAATTCTTGACTAAGTTTTTATTAAGCCAAAGTTAATATAATTTTCTTTACTGTCATAATTTCTTTATATGACAAAATTTATTTGTAGAATTATGATTAGCACATAATAAATGGTAACCACATGATAAAATTTAATTGTGTATTTTGCTTAATCATTGATATTTGGTTATTTTTTAATATATTAGTAAATTAGGAATTCATTCCATTAGGAGGCAGAAGCCAGCCGTCATATATTTAGTGTACATTGTGTTAAGCGATATTTAAAAAAAATAATCACAATGTGATTCAATTTCCAAATAACAATTGAAAATCTAAACTTGCTGACATAATATAAATAAGGCTAAAGTTGCAAAAAAAATAATTTTTAAAGATTTATCTTGTACGTCATAACTCTGGAAGCGACACAGTAATATAAATATGATTGTAAATTACTGACTGTCTGACATTTTAAGTGGTGATGTTAGCGATTATAGCTGCAGAGGTCAAACAGATGATAATGAGTCAAGGAAAACAATTACACGTGCCCTATTTTGGAATAAATAATAAACGCAATTTTGACACAATGTATAATTCGTATACTATATGATATTCATTAAAATAGTCAGTACCAGTGTGATGCTTAAAGCACTTAGCAAGAATTTGTATTTCTTAATAATAAAATTTAACCTGAAATATTTATAAACCAGAAGTACATTATAACTATGTTTATTAGTAGTAATAAAACGTAGTGGGTATCTAATAAATCTCGTTAATTTAAAGTATAATTACAAGACTATACGTATTTTTAGCATGTTGATATGATTAGTTAGTTAAATATGCATATTCTAACTTTGTGCTCCACAGTATTTTACAAACGGCGGACGGCGATGCGTTTATTTCTGCAACTGACCCAAATACAACACATGGCCGTGCCGGCGTAACGCACATCTCAAGACTGTGTGAGTGTAGTGCAATAGTGTGTTACAGGTTGTATTATTATTGTACAGCTAGCAAAGAAATTGCATTTTAATTATTATAATAAATTACGTTTTAAAAGCAATTATTTAATACCTTGCAGGCAGTGTTTATTATATGTTCATCGTCACAAAATCATCATTAAGGTTCTAAAATTGAATTCTGACATGAAATTATAATTTTCGATTTATTCGCACAAATATTATATTTTCAAGAAAATAAAATAAATTAAAGATTATAATTAAAAATGTATATGTATTTATTGTTTATTTATTTTATTTTTTATCCCTAATATTTCCTTATTCAAATAGAGATTTTCCAATATGAACACATTATGAGACTCGATAGATAAAAAATATTTCATACTTAATATTTTAATTTGTCCTTTATTTGCTAACGCTACCCCCAATGACAAGCGATATTGAATTGTGGCAAGATGTCTGCGTGTGCGTATCATTCTTTCACACATTTTTGATCACTACATTTTTATATGTGCAGTTGTGTGCGTGACGTGTACAAAAATTTGTGCATGTGTACTCGCACTAATTGCGATAGCTACTTCATTTAAATTTCGAATGTCAGCCACTCGGTTGCGAAAACCATGTAAGTACGAATTTTAAATGTTTTACATTTTCTTAGACTTTCTTGTTTCTGTTAGATGTTCTGTTACGTGAAAGTTGCAATCAATCGTTGAGCATTGCTTCACATATTATGAATTTAAACAAATTTGTATAGTCAAGAAGTGAGCAGATTTATCTCATAAGCTTAGGATTAAAAAAATTAAATGTCAAGTCTATTTTAGATAAATTAAATTCATACTACTCTTTGTAACAACAAGAAACATAAAGCATTCGATTGTAATTCTCACAAGTCTAAAGCAATGGGTCTGTAGGGAACCTTGAATAAGTCCTTTGTTTTATATAAGGTACATTGCGGAAGTCCATACTCTTAAGTGATCATTCATCACTAGGTAATTTGCTTGCCAGATTGCAACTTCCGTTTTGGGAAAAAATTACAATTTTTTTATATTTTCTCAAGGCAGACCTTGAAAACAAACGTGATTAAATAATAAATTATGATAAATAAAACGATTTTGCTAAGTGCTAAGTAACTAATAACTTTTCACAGCTTATTTTTGGATTCAGTTTTTGATATTATTATTCAAATTTCTATAAAATATCCTAATTTTTTAAATCCCGTAGTAAAACAGAAATGCTGTTTATAACGTTAAAAGTTTACGATTCATGTCCAACATAAAAATGATCGTAACTACAAAGTACCCAGATGCCTCTTAATCACTGCATAGTGTCACATCTCGGGGCATTGGAGCTCTTCTCGTAATTGAGTAGATCTGTAACGTACTCCACTATGTCGCTCTAATGTTAATACTACACGTACTAAGTTTCGTATTCTAATTTTTATTGACTACACAACACTGATACTTCTACGTAGGTCATTCGATAAGTACTTTTAATTTTACATCTTTTCAAAATAGTTTATTAAACTCGCTAATCTTTACTTTGTAGGCAGCCACGGCTTCGTCGCTGCTCCTACTATACCATTTTGTTATTATTCACTTATTGCGTGACATAGGACATACTCGTATATACTATATGTTGAATATCCTACAATTTAATACTGTTGTTACCAAAGTGCATGGAAAAAAATATAGCAAAATTTATATTAATAATAAGTTCGTTATTATGTTCGTACTGGTTGCACCTGCAAGATAGTGATGATACATAAATTACGAGATAGAAAGTTGTTGGCAAGTTATGAGGTAATATGCCCACTTTTTTAATGCTATAAAAGTTTATCCTGTTCATTGAAATTATCAAAATAAAGTGCTCATATTGCGGATTTATGGTAATATTTTACGTAATAGGTTAAAGATTT
>DWPT01004007.1:0-13737 GCA_018251895.1 Agathymus mariae mariae
TAGCCGACAAACGAGCAGACGAGCCACCTGATGGTAAGTGGTCATCGTCGCCCATGGACATCAGCAAGACCAAAGTTCTTGGTCCATCACTAGTGCGTTGTTGGCCAGTAAATGTGAAGAGGCAAGAAAATAAGTACTGGCTCTCAAGCCGGAACACGATGAGTTGTTTGGCGGCTGATTCAAGTATGAGGCTATGGGGTCGTTAATAATAATACTGATAATATAATCTTTACCCGAAGTCCTACCTCCAAGCATGTAAGTGGTCAAAAACGCACGTCAATATTGCCAAAGGCGTCATAAAATTGTTGTCAGATAAGATGTATTTTTTAAATTAGTATTGTGAACGTAAAGCTTTCTTTCTTTCTTTCATTGCAGCTCTTATTCGTAGGTATGAATTATTATTATTTCTTGAAACAAAGTGATCTAACAAACTTTACAATAAATTTATTGTAACTAATTTTCCTTGAAATAATTTTTAAGCTACATAAATTAATTTTGTTCGTAATTATCCAGTTTATATTTAATGTGCATTCAATGTGAGATTTATAAAAAATCTCATCATTTTTTAGATGTACATAGATAAACTTAACAGAGTCTACAATACAGTCTAATATCAAGCAATAATGGATACGATTATATTGATGCTTAAACGATCGATATATTCTCGCCAAGCTGTTGCATTAGTACAAATTAAATTGTAGCCCGTTATTGAACTTGTCTGTGCAGAAATACTTGCACATCTGCGCTCCACTGACTGTACGCCTCTATGTTTTGTCTTCGTAGGTATGATAAGTTACAAACGGTAGCGAATTTTACAAATGTCTTATTAAAAATATTTACAAATAAAACTGTATGCTGGACAAAGTAAGTTTTTCTTACATAAAATACGTTAATGCTGTACAACAATCCCATTTGATTGTAAGTGGTGATGAAGTCTAAGATTTTGAATGCACTAACTCATATAAGCCTATTTACTTTCTTCTTGAAGACTCTCACACCGTAAGTAACACCAACGTGGGTAAGTCAATCCAGTCTTTTGTAGTGTGTACTGGATGTTGGATGGAAAAGGAAATAAGATGAAGTTGACATCATGAACTATTTTAAAAGTATTTACTTATAATGAGCTTTTTGAAAACGTAAGTAAACAAAGCAAATAGATGGGTATGAGATGCATTTTGTAGAAAATTTTCATGAATACTTTCAAGGAGTCAAATTCTGGATTTGGATATGCTTTCTAGGGCAGAACATTTGAATAACTCATTGTATTCTAAACAGGGTTTGACATTTTATATTCAATTTTGCTATCGTCTTAAATCTTTCATGAAACGTGGTTCAACGTATTTCATTTGCAATGCTGAAGAACCAATAATAAAATGGTTTAAAACATTATTGATTATTTCAGATATTCATCAGTAACTTTTGTTGCACAATTTAAGTAGTGGTATCTAGCTCAAATAAAATACTGATGATCTGTAATCAGCTGAAATTAATTATTTACTTACAGTACTTATAGTACTTTGAGGATTGTAAGGTAACTGTTCGGTGGGGTTCCGCTCAATGCGCTCCTCATGCTAATTGGTCACGCGCGCTGTTTAATCTACTATATACCATCATGGTTCATCTGTTCGATTACCAATGTATATACATTGGTGAACAATATAAAAAGCATCGCTTTGATTCATCACTTACATCCACTCTTAGGACTTATGTGTTAGTATACACTGAATGTATAATGTACCATAAGATGTCTCAAAGATAAGCCGATTTACGTCGAGACAACGATTCAATTTTAGACTAGTGCCGACAACATAAGGCATTTGTGTAGATCTTACTTGAAGTAGCTGTTTGAAAAGTTGCTTAAAATTTAACATTAATATTAGAGAAACATATGTCGTGAAGTGTTATGTCTGAGATTAAAAAATAAACTAATTAAATGAATTTACTTTTTTTAACAGGGAGGAGCAAACATTTCTGTGTACATTAACGGTAGGGAATAATATATATACAAGTTTGATTACAACTTGAGCTGTATTATTTTTTGTTCAGTAATCCGTCCTCGCTGCGCTTCCGAAAATCTACGTCTTGTGTTTAGAAATGTCATCAGTATTATTTTAAAAATGGGTTTCTTAGTTTTGTGTCAGAGAGTCAATTTTATATACTGCCATCTTAATAAAATTAAATTTTATATCCTATCATAAAATTAATTCTCCATGACTCAAATTACTAATATGTCAAGTATCATACAAATCTATTTCGTGGTTTTAGTGTGACACACAGACATACACAAAAATGCCAGAAAAAAAATATTACCTTTATATCGATAATTGTGTTATATATCGAGATATTGCAATTGTAATAAAAAAAAATACTCGTTTATAAAGTAGCTTTCCATAGCTGAAAGAATGTTTAAAATCGGTTAGTTATAAATACATACAATCAAATTATTTTTGTCTACAATATCTATTATTTTAGATTTAGATTTACCAGAAACAACTCCCTTGTAGTGTTAGTGGTAGTAGTAATTCAATAACATTCAATGTCTCAACTTGTCGCGCCAAAGAAGACCGTATTCGTAAAGTTGGTTCTTCTAATAAGATAAATTAGATAAGAGACATCAAAACAAAGTTTGATAGACCTATTTCCCGTTATCCAGAAAAATAAACGAACTCTGTAACAAGTTTCTGATACTATTTGACCAATTATGTTTTACGCATTTCCCGTCAAAATACTAAGCAGGCATTGAAAATAGATTCTTTAATTACTTCATTCTGTCTAGTATGAGATTCGAAACGGTCCAGACTCGATAGTCATGGCCTATCGATATATCATGCCTCATGCCCGGCCAGAAGACGACATTCACTCGAGAGCAATAAACTGGAATCACTTCATCGTTCGTTGCTCAAGACTAATTTTTACAATTTCTACGCAATGACCTATGAACTGTGGAATACCATTTAAAAAATAATTTTGTGACCTTACAAATTATAGCAAAAAAATAACCTACCATAAATTAGGCAAATATTGCAATAAGTCGATGTGGACGTATAAATAAACAGAAAATAATATGAAGAGATAAAAAAATATTTACAGTATTTATGCTATTTCTCCTCAAGATTCAATTTTGCCTGAGAACAGGATTCGGTTCCATTGTTCCACATCCCAATACAAGTAGACGCGAGAAAATGAATCCAGAATTGACGGTGGGCTGGAGACAGTTTGGATCCCGAAGCCATTTGGGGTTAAGTTAGTTTTTTTTTAAGTCTTCGCCTCACTGTCCACTTGCTGTCAGCCTACCCTCGAACTTCTCTTACCTGCTACTGGACATTCACGCCACATCATCTCCCACCGAAGTGCATCGTATAATCTCTCGACTAAGTTTCCAGTTTCCTTTAACCTCCTGAATACCTTTAAGGCATAAGACTGGCTCAGATGAAGGTGTCGAGCAATAATACGTTGAGCCAATCCTCGTTGGATTACGATGACATCTCGAGCGGCTTGTGTAGCTGTGGCTTCCATTTTCTTTTAGCTCCTTCATTCCCAACGAAGTAAAACATTGGACTGATCACCAATTTTTATAAACGTTATAGGATTACAGGGTTCCAAACAAAAAATAATAATTATTTCTGTTTATTATTATTATTGTCTGACTGTGACATCGAAAGTGATTGAAAGCTAATAAAATTACTTTTCAACTGATATACCACAATCTATTATTTTTTCATCCATTTTATAATTCCATTACATTGTGTTCATCTTTTTTACTTGGATGGACAGACAGCATTGCTGGCGTCACGGTTAGATAATAATTTTGATGATTTTGTATAAAACAAAAATAATAATCGTTTATAAGTATAATTTTCTATAAATACAAATAACAATTTAACTAACATTCCAGGAATGGTAAGGGGATTTAATTTATTTCCATAAAACAACATTAAAACATTGTTCATTATTTTCATTAAACACTAGTTTAAAACGCAGAGTAGAATCGACTTTAAATTGGTTTGTCGAATTGAAAACACGTGTCCAGCGGCAAACCTCAAACGCTCCTGGGATAAGACATTAAGGAAACAGTTAAAATATTAAGATGATCGCAAATAGTAACACGATAACGCCAACATCTGACCTAGATAAGCGATTCGGGAGTTGTAACGAGCTAATGGAATCGTGTCGTCGCGCTACACCATTCCGGGTTAACTTTAATTAAACGGCTGTTATTTGAAACTTCACTCAGCGAAAATTTATCTTGTTCGTCGTCTTGTTATACCTACTTGAGTACACGGTATAATAAGACTCGAAAATTGAGCTCCTCAATGTATACTCCAGCACGTTCGGCCGATATTTGAAATGAATAATTGTTTGCCCGGTAATAATGAAGTGGCTAAAATGTTAATGCTTGCTACGAAGTATTAGGATGAGTCTTATATCAAATGAGTCTTATATCAAATGAGGCTTATATCAAACGCTTTTATCAGACTTGTGACGCAAAATATATGCGGCCACAAGTGTGAATACCGAATATTCTACAGGCTTCCTGATATAATATCAGAATGGCCCACAATAGTCATAGGCCGATGGGTGAAATTTATCTTTAATTAAATATAAATAATAAAGGTATTACGTCGAGCAAATTTGTATATGAAGTGACAAACAGGAAAGATAAATTTCCTTAAAGTAAATACAGAAAAAAGAATGTAAGTTAGTAATGTAATGTAAGTAAGGGTGCAGTGTTTAATTAGCAGCGTCTTTTATCTGAAGCTGGCGATATTACCAAAACAAAAGTGAACTACTGAATAAAAATGCAGAAACTATGTATAATTTATCTGCACTATAGTCTTCATTCCCGAACTTCAATTACGTTTATTAAATTATGTTGGCAAATAAGATTAAATAATCCAAGCTAATTTTTTACATAAAAATATATATTTTGACTATAGTACTTTAAAACAAAAGCTATCTTTATGGTTGCTTTACAAGATTAATGTTGTGGTCGATTAAAGATGAAAATGATATGTTTTTATAACGGATTTGCTGAGTGAGTGAGCGAGTGAACATAACATTATGTTGGTTAATTATAATATTTATTAATCAATAACAATTATATTTAATGTTTATGCTGTAAGAGAGTTGCGTTTAACAGCCTTTTATTCTACAATAATGCAATTTCTATTAGCTGTATTTACAGGCAAAGTAAGTAACTGTATGTAGTGTCAATTAACGTTCAACTCAACCCTTTCAGGCAATTGTTACGCTTAAAAGTTTAGACACTGTATTGAAAATCGTTTCGTATACTCGTATATAAGTACTGGGTAACATTGATACCACGGAAATATTAATATAATGTATTATGTTTGTGACGTAGAAGCTATAACGAGACTATTAGACAAATAGTCTAATATTAAAGTTTAATTTTTTTAATAAAATACACCAAAAGAATAACATAGAAAAATAGTTGCCTTTATTAATACAACTAAGTTTGAATACGTTCTTTATTAACCGGTGAATTCTTCAAAAATAATACCCGATATTTTGTAGAGATTGTACAAAAGTTTCACTTACTCAAACCCCTTCGGCAGCATTGCGGCGTATGGAGGCTTCGGGAGCTCATATACACACACCGGTAATAGACCTTTGCTTAATAACATTGAATACGTAGGCCGCAATCGGAATTTAATGAAAATTGTAAATGAACGCAAATGATACTTATTGTTTAATGTTAATCATCGTTTTTGTACGATTAACGAAATAATTTTTAAGATCCTTCATACTTTTATTGGCGTAGAACCTTCTAATGTGATTATAAAATAAAGTTGTGTTACATGTATTTTTTACAGTTTTGTAATAAAATTATCAGATTTAGTATAATACGAGTAGTACGGAGCGTTAACTATAACATTCCGACATATTAAAAAAACTAATTTATTGACATTGACTAAGAAAAAAAAACCCTTTGCATTTCCATTTCAGACACAAAGTACCATGTCTTTTTAATTCTGGTTAAAATTCTCAATAATCGCTTTCTGTACATGAAGAATATATGAGAAAAGCTATTATTAAGTTAGTCTGTGTATTTGTGCGCGCTAATCTCAGAAACGGCTAAACCGATTTCGTTTTGGTTTTCCCTAATGTATTGTAGTAAGCATGACTTAATATTTGAAGTGAATTTCATTCTGTCAATTCGCCCATAAATTAAAAAGTTCTAAATTTATTTAAAGTAACGTAGCTACTATTTCTTAGCGTAAGGCGTAGTTCTTCCGAAGCGAAGCGATAGTTTGCTACTGAAATATATGAATTTATTTTAATAGCTGCTGTCATATTTCATTAACTGTTCTCTTCATATGATGTACATAATAACATCTGTTTCTTATCCCGTTCCATTTTCCACAATAAAAAGTGTCCTAGATGATAGCTCGCACTTAATAATTATATTCTAGTAAAATATCACAAGTCTATTCAGTGGTTTTCAGTGTGATACGTGTCAGAGAGACAGACAATCATTTCAAAAAAATATCTGTTGACTTCTGTACAGATAACAAATCCTACCTCCATTAAATTTTTTAAAAAATATGTTTTGACCTCTGCATCGATAACAAAGTATAACTACTCGTACATAGAAATTTCAAAAAAATATGAATAGACAGATTCGACCCCGTTACATGTAGATTGTCCTGCGCATATTCTTGCAGCCAGCAATAAAGCTCAGTTCGTTTCCTGGATCAAGTACATTCAACCCTTGTAACCGTGCAAAGTAGTATGGAGATATATTTAACGAGTTGAGCAGATTCCACCGCAAGTTGGGTTACGCTAAATATAAGAGCGGTTTGGCGAGAATTCTTCCTTGAGTGACGTTCAAAATGATCTAATATGTGTCTTCCGTCTGAATAGACAAGGGTGGTCGGTGTCTAACTCTGGCCGCAATCGTCCCTTTCTAACCCAGTTATCGTACTTCTCGAGATGAAGGCCCCGGGCTCATTTCTCAACAATCATCGTTTTTCTTCGTGTTCGTGTTCGTTTCTTTCGAATGCCTGAAGCTACTAGTGTACTCGTATAGTTTGCAATGTTTTCATTAATTATTATTGTATAAGTTTGATAAATACATTAAAGTCTTACAAAACTTATTATTTTACTATTAATAATCTGATACACTTAGTTCTCAATCAAATTAGTTCTCATTTGATTCACCGGTCGATATTTTCTTATCTTCTACCACTTTTGATTCTCAAACTCGATTGCTGCAGTAAACCCACTAATATTAGTTTTTCTAGTCATTAAGCATTCACGGTAATTAATGAAAACATAAATTACTTGCGCACCAAAAATGTCTCCTCTTACATTAAAAATTACATTCAGATATTTAAAGATGTAAGTGACTTTTAAAATTCTTTGGAGTTTGTTTTGGATAAAGATTTGAATCTCATGCTACAGTCCTTTGTACATCACTGAAGTGGTACTAGTCAGATATAATCAGCGATGAAATAATTACCGTGTAGATTTATGCCGCAGTGAATTCAATTAAAATGAGTCAGGTAAACTTCGTAAAGCGCCTATTTACTCTTGGATTGACGATACTCACATAGTAATAGGGAATGCTTACACAGGAAAACAATCTATTTCCAAGCGTAATGCGCAGTTATTAGTGCCAACGCGGTGTAGGTAGGTATCAGACCAGAGGTTTTGACCCCACATTTTCTTTGTGAAAATATTCAACAGAATCAGATAAAGGGGAGCCTGAGGCAAGGCGATTGTAACTGACTTTTTAAGAGTTTTCTTCAAGGGTCTCCGAAAATATTAATTTTTATTATGTAATCGAGTTCCCGTTGTATTGCCAGGAAAGTGAACAAAAATCTGTGGAATAAATTTAACAACGATTTGATAATTATATTATCCATAGAAATGGTAGATTTTAATGCAAGGTTAGATATTTTTCAGTTAAGTAGAATGATGAGTGCAGTTGAAATATCTATACTGTGTGAGCTTCATATTAGAGGTAGCTTGCTTATATGGTTGCCTACATCGATACGAGTACTCGTCCACGTGTGTATATTTTCCTCCAATGGTGTATATTCGTATGTTAAGTATCTGGTTTCAAGCCACAGCGAGATTTATCAAAAAAAATAACGCCAATTTTCTTCCTTTTTTTTTGTCTACCAGCCCTTTGTAAAGAAGCCCTGCAATAAACGAACTAGATATATCCCCAAGAAGCAATGAAGCCTCGTAAGAAGCATCGCCGCGATCTTTGTTAGATTCTGTCGATTAATAATTTGTAATTGTTAAAATTAACGGTCGTATCTGCGAGTGCGACTTACAATACTCTTTATATTGTCCAGAGTTATGTTTGTGACTTATTTATATTTTAATATTATAAAAATTAGGAACCAAATTTCATTGTATTAGCTATAGACTATATTTGTACTAACATCATAAAGTACGCATATTTGAGCAAAATAAATTAACTCATTCATAACCACAACATTTTACCGAGAACTAGCTTCCAATATTTCTACGGCTCTGATCATTTCTTCCTCATTCAAGTGACGTCTTCTCTCGATAATAACGTCTCTTCATTACGACTCAAATGGGTTTGTACTCAAGAATTATTTTGTAGTAAGTAAAAATGTGTAAGTCACTTTTGATATGTGTTCATTTAAACAATAAAATTGTGTATTACTCAGTTACGAGTAACGAGTCAGTAACGAGTTATGGTGGTACGTGGTGTAAGTGTTCTTTACCTGGTTGACTAACAAACAACCCTTCTTGCCGATTAATGTATACCGATTGCAGCATCTTGAAGATCCGGTAAACGAGGAGCTTCACCATTTATTTCTTCCCATCGCGTGGTGATCACCCTTGGTGTTACGATAAAAAATTTACTTACAATTTTGATACTGGAGTCCTTAGAATTTCCGAGTTAAAAGTTAGGAGCAATTGTTGTTACAACATATATTGACAATCAGTTCATTTATTAAGCTTCTGTGTGTCTATTACCGTGATCATTAATTAGTTTGTTTCTTTGAGGGTTTCAAAGGAGTTCGATTTGCTAAAGTTGTTTCGTTGTTAAAGACGTGATATAAATTATATACTAGTAATTATATTAGTATTCATATATGATAATATAAATTAGATTAATATATATATATATATATATGAATATTAATTACTTTCTTTCTTACCTTCTTCTCATTTCCTGGCCGACAATGCATTAGTGATTTGATCTTACTGATGTAAATGTGATCAGTTACCATCAGAAGGCTTGTTTGCTCGTTTGTCAGCTATTAACATAAAAAAATGAATGCGTTAGTTGGCACATTCTTCAAAATAACTTAACTGCACACTGGTGGTGAGAGCGTTTGCATTGTTTTATATTCTACTGTACAAACTATACTCTACAAGGGAGGTGTAGAGGTTATTTTAATGATTCCGTTCTCTTCGTTATTTTTCATCATGTCAGCTAATTTTTAGCCACTGAAGTAGTATGTAAGTTTTTGCTTGTTTCATATTAAGCATTATTTGTTCGTATTATTTAATTACTCTGTAACCGTTTTGTGGCTTAGATAACGAGCTACCTTTTTTGTACATAAAATAAGGTAATACTTGAAAACAATCCCATCCGATGGTAAGTGGTGATGAAGATGTTTAACACATAAACGCCTGTTCAATCTACTCTTGAAGACTCCCACGTCATAAGTAAGAAGGAACAAATATAGAAAAAATAGATATAATCTATTACCAATATAATGTTATTAAGTCAATACTAACAACATAAAAATATCTTTATTAGTTATTTATATAGATATTAAATGTTAATTGTATTGTTACAAAGACAAAAATGATTGCTTCCCTGGCATGAAATTTTCTTAACAACACTAGGTCATACAGTATTTTTACTAAAACTTACTATATTGAAACAACATTTATAATCACCCTTAAATAAATCCTCAATTTTTACGTACAGTAACATGGATGGGACATAGAACGCGGTATTGATTAAAATAAATAAAAGTGAATTATTTGGAGGTTAGGCTTCCAATCATTTTTATCGCCGACACTTTCACGTCCCACCTCAAAATCCTCTGGTGGCACTCCCGTATTGTTCAGCACCTCCCGCCGAGGACGGGTATCTTTTGAAGGTTTCAACGTGATACCAAAAAAAAATACAAAAAGGGTAATCATTTCTGTAGGTATAAGTCGTACCTACATACATACATAAAGTATTGTGAAATGTGAATTGCAATGAAATGTATTAATTTAGAATCGTCTGTTTGACTTCCTTATCTGTTGTTTTAAGTCTGTAAAAAGCAGCTCGACTGTCCTAGATCGTGACTAACAATCACATCTCCACTCCAACTTATAATATTCTTATGCCCTTCATAAGATTTTTCGTATTGTTACTTAATATTAATATAGCAAAATGTAACTGTGTGCGATATTGATTACATTACATTTTTTAAATTTTCTTACCATTTTGGTACGACGTAACGTGCGAACAAGATGGAATTTAAAAGAAATACGTATGCAATTTGAATTCGCTGAATGAAATTTTGGTAGCATTTGAGAAGTATTCGGTCTAGGGTAGCATCAGCTTTGTTCAATTATGATAGTGCCAGCATATGACATAGCCGCACCCGCAGACACTATGTAACATTCTCGAATCAACATTATTTGCAATATTATTTCGTAACGAATAGGATTTAGGGTATAACACCAAGATTTTTTGATAAAAACTACTTAATATTGACTTGAGCAGACGTTTCGCTAAAATCTTTCTAATGTGGTTCACATATTTACACATTTTTTTTAATAAAAAGCTTTTCAAAAAATTATTCTACTTCAAAAAGGAAACTAGGTACATTAAAAATGAAACATAATTTAAATCAAATATTGTTAAAGTACCTGAATACTGGTATGTTTAATTTTTTTATAACTTTTTTATTTAACTTGATTTTGCTTCTAAAAATAAGGTATTTTGTTTTCTGTGTGTTCAAGATACATGCCATTGTGCCACACCATCTAGCAATCGGATAGAAATAGGTATTCAAATTTTCTATACCACTTTCGGTATCACTCGGCTTGAATGTTAAGTATATTTGACAATCATCTGCGTATATTATATTAAATTTGCAGTGCATGATCTGATTGACAGTGTCATGCATGATGCTAAACTTAAGGCGAATAATGTATTTGTTGATTTCTAACAGTAGTTTTGGAGATATATTAATAGTTTATGAATAGAAAAATTGTGGAAATGTCTTTCAACGATTTATCATTACTTTCGAAAACAAAATTAGAATCCGTGTTGTAATCAGTTAACTTCAGATAAATTCCTATTTCCGGCATTTTAGTTCCAAAAATATGGGTGAATTGCAAATATTTACATTACAAAATATTTAGATGGCCCACTTCGTTCAGGCCGCGAAGCTTGACAATTTATTAATGCTTAGTTCGGTGACAAGTCCTGAAAAATTGGGCATGTCGAGCAAATTTATAGGGATAATATTTTGTAAATACAAAGAGCTCAAATTTAAACCAATTTACTTACAAATTTTTTTCTGGAATGAGGATGATCTTAAAAAAATTAATTGCTTCCAGGATTTCATTTTGTACAAATAATGAAGTTATTATTTGTAACAAATATAATGTACAACCAAAACTTAAAATAAGCAGAAAAATAACTTTTGGTGGAAAATTAACAAATTACAAGGATAAAAAAAAAATGTTATCCTTCCAATGTAAATGTAACATACAATCTTGCCGTCTCTTGAACAAATAATATAATGCACTTCTAAGCGGCAATTTAAAGTTTTTCCATTCACATGACAACAAAATCCTCTAGCTTGAATCATTTCGGAGAAGAAGAATGTCATTTAAATTTCAACACGTTCTGAAAATTACTTTGTCTTCAGCGACGGCACATGGCCTTTCTATATAACTTTTCGTATAAAGCCAGGAAGTTTTGTCTCATGTTTATGTTTTATCCTCCTGTATTGTCCTTTAGGTTCTTTTTAAACTTTTGTGTAATATACTTGATACTAACTTTATCAGAATATGCAATACTTATAAATTTCATCAAGTCTCGGTGACGCAACAAACCACCACCACCAAACTAGTTATTCTTTAAGGTTTCGTTTTTCAAAGTCGATCCTGATTTTACTATATACTTCAAAATTATCTACAGATCAGGCATATTTTTGTAAATATACCTACTGCATGTTTTTTTTTCCTCTATTTCCTTGAATATTTTTGAGCTTCCGAGAAGTTTTATAAATGAGTTAATTAATAAAAAAACAGTTTAGTAATTTCGGTCAAAAAATGTAAACGCTGTATTTTTACATAATCAGGCGAAGGGAACCGTAGAACCCTTCAAAATAGAAAATAGAAATCAAACTCAGCCAACTGTCGAGAACTACCTTATTTGATAGTTTGGCTTTTACCTACATAAAATTGTATACTACTATACCTTAGCGACCAATGACTTAAGGTTATTGTTCATAGTATTTATGGAATTATTTACATGGTTCATGCTAGCTTGTATGTAGATCGTCTGCATATAAATGTAAGAACAGTCAAGTGAGTAGGTGAGACGATTAATGTCATTAGAGAAAAGTATTGGGTAAAGGATTCTACCTTGGGAGATGCCAGCAGCAAGATTACATCAGTTAGTGATAGTGACTGACAGCAGACAGAAAGAGAGTTCGAGTAAAAAGTTAGAAAAATCTCTAAGAATCAAAATGGTAACCATTTTATATTCCATCCTGCTAAGAACGTCCTCACTAATTTTAAGAAGATCAGTGTTGGTACTGTGTTCAAGTCTGAAGCCGGATTGAAAATTGCTGAGTAGATTGTTGTTTTTATCTTTGAACAAGGCTAAGCTATTGCTTTCCTTTTGGAAATTGCACTGTTTATGTTCAAAACCAATTACTAAATCCTACCCATATATAAAGAAGACCAACTCCAAGCTATTTTTCATATACTTAAAATAATTATATCACAATAAATTCGTAAGCAACGGAGTTATGGATGTACGTTATAAAAATAATAAAACACACATATACAAGAACATAGAACCTCCTTTTCTGAAGTCGTTTAATAAAACAGGTACTGTAAAAACTCTCACAGTTTCGATACATTAGTAACTCCGTCGATTCGAGATGTACATATTTGAAATCTCAATTATTATTTGAATTTTTTTTCGACAATTACTTTTTAATAAATACGTGTTGAATTAAATAAGATTTTGGAACGAAATATATATATATATATATTTGTTATTATATAAGTTTAATTAAAACACGTGATATCAAGATTCACTATTTTGAGTTGTTGCAATAATAAGGGCTACAGGGTAAAATATCACTGTTGTTCCCAATGTAGTACAGCATCAAATCATATTAACAAACTAGCTAACTGTCGTAGCTTCGCTTCAGGAAAACTTCGTCTTACATTATTTTAAATTAATTTATAACTTGTTTATTTATGGACGGATTTCAATAAAACAAACTTTAAGTATTAAGTGACGCTTACTGTAATACATGAATGAAAATCAGAACGAAATCAGATAAGCCGTTTCTGAGATTAGCGGGAAAAAACGCACAGACAAATAGACAAAAATTCTAACAACTATTGTTTTGGGTTCTATTGCGTTAATAAAGGCCCATAATAATGTTTTTTCTCATATATCGTTCATGTACAGAAAGAGATCAGTTAAAATTTTATTATTAGCATAGATATTTACTAGAAACT
>DWPT01004008.1:0-13735 GCA_018251895.1 Agathymus mariae mariae
CTATTTCGATCTTACCAGCCCTTAGCAAAATCTTTGAGAAAATAATTTACAATCAGCTACTATCACATTTTTCAATACATAAGTGCGTTCTGTAACTGTGAGTAGGAAAAAAAACTCCGCGGGAGTTGCTTGCTGCTTCTTCTTCCGAGACCACTCACGGTAGGGATTTGTTGAAGCGATGGCGTAGTTTGAAGTTCGAAAAGTGTTTATAAAAACCAACTTCGAATAAAATATTATTTCATTTCATTTCATATTATTTCATTTCATTCCATAAAATAACTGATTTTACAATTACAATGAATGGGCTCGTTATGAAAGGCATAAATATAATTTTATTTTATATTTCAAAACATGTGGTTTAAAAGTTGATAAAGAAGATGCATGAAAACTAACCATTTTGATATCATTCACAAGTTTTAAATTTACAGAAGAAACAGAAAAAAAATTACCCAACTACGATACGAAGTTGACAAGTTTTCTTCACTTATTCCAATTCAACCCTGACTCTCGTCGGAAACACCACCAGACAGATCGCACCGCTTCCCGTTTACTCCGCATAGAGTAGCAAAAACATGGCTGATAGTGCCACACGCCAATAGTTCCAGTCAGTCTCAGGTACAATTAATTTTTTTCTCCGGTTAATCTCGTAAGCTTACATCTTACGCCGCGGCTCGCGTCCGTCGGGCGACGAGCGTCGCGCGCTCGTCTCGCCGGCGCCTCCGTCGCTCATACAATATTAATGATCCTCCGATGCCGATTACCTACTCGACGTCGAACCAATTAAATACCTATCCAGCTTAGAAAAAATCACCCCAGACTTATTGTGGACGTTTCAACAGAAGTCGGTGTCTACACGTGGGGCACGATTTCGACGAACTGCCGCGTTAAACAAGGGGACCACTGTATATGTATGTTTTAATTGATATTCACAACTTCAAATTTAGACGTGACTAACCTATGACGTGACGCGCCCATGGTGCCCGTGGTGACTACTATGAACAAAAATCTCACTGAACAGTCTAATGCTTCGAAATTCATTTTACACGCTCAGTGGTCTCTGAGTTCGGATATTGTGCGCATCACAAATGTTTTTAAGCGTATTGGGCTTGTATGTCACTTATTACGTCACATGTTCTGGTTGAATACAATACGAATAGGAAACCTGGTTACATTGAGATTTTTCCACAATGTCCTCAAAGTTTTGTGACATTGATTCTTATTTGGCCGATACGTCTTTCATACGAGTACAATGGAAGAAGTCGTGATGATTTCCTATCTATTTGCCATATGTAGGTACAAGAGCTATAATTTGGAGTAAGTTTTTTTTCTGTACAATATATCTAAGTAATTAAATATAAGACACTTATTAATTCAAGCTAAACGTGATGCATATTCAATACTTTACAGTCCACACAATAACCACTTTAAAGTCAGTTTCTGGATTTACATTTCGATAAGGTGCAACACAAAATTCAACCGGGACAATAATAATGATAATAACACAACAAATAAATTGATCCTTAAATGGCGCGTGCATTGAATCAAAACTTTCAGGGATACCGTTAAGTTAAAAAGAAAAAACTGTTCCAAGCTAACGGGGCTCCACTGCGTACTGCGTGTAGTATCCTGACAGGCGCGCTATCTAAATACGAACAAAAAGTTATCGATATTCCCACAAACGCTTGCAACACGAAATCAGCATGTTAATCGTTGGGTCAGTGGCTCTCAAGCGGTTGATTACATATCGATTGATCGCAATACGTCAATTTTAACTAAATATACATGAACACACTTAATTGAGTGCATATTTCAAATCATAATGATATGACAATGAGTAAACAATGAATAATGTAAGTGGCCGTTCAGACTTCTGCATCGTACATAAAAACGTGACAAATAGCTAATTATTAAGAGAATGTACCATTTGTGACGCACACCTACCGATGTGTACAAGCTGATCCATCCAGGGAGTGGTGTGAGTTTGAAGCAGGCCCTTTTCAGCTAATTACAGCAGTTGATCACTTTTGGACTTTTGGCCAAAGTAAAGCTATCTGGAAAAATAGATAACATTTTGACCACTAGATTTTTCACTTTCATGTGTTTGATGTTTACGAGATCGAAGACACATTAATAGCGAATGTTATACTATCAAATGATTGCCAGAAGTTTTAATTGTAATCAGTAACGAAGCGACCAAACGGGTGCCGCTTCTCCATGTCAACGCGGCAGTAACACTCTATAGGAGACGTCAAGTCTGAGATGTGACTTTAAAAATTATTTTCAGAATTAGTTTAAACGCACGAAACTGTGTATGGATGCTATAACATAAACACCAATCAATCAGTTATATAGCGCAATTATTTGGTTTCGCAAAACTCGGAGTAGCGGAATATATAATCTGATATGGGTACATTTTAGTAGATATTTTACAAAAAAGAAGTTGAAAAATTTAAATATTTGGTATTTTTAGTTCACTCGGCGCACTCTTTGTTATTGTTAAGTTTAAAATCTTTATTCATTGTTAAATTTAAAATTTACGTGAAGTTTGTCGCAGTTCCATTAAAACGCGAAGACGAGCAATTTGAGCATCGCCGGTACATTTGCAATCACCGCGGCAGGTCCGCTTCAGGGAGTCATGGACGCGTATAAATCGTCCCCAGGAGAGCACGGAGCCGGCAGTGCAAACGTCGAGCGTATACAGTGATTACAACATGCCACGCCAATTTCGCGAGTGTTTATTTGGCAAATGAGTAGGGATAGTTGACCACTGCATTCACGATACTTTATTACGTAAGTGTACGACGGTACATCTATGTTTTGGATAGCTTTCAATAAAACCGCAAGCCATATAGACTCACGTTTATGTCACAAACTCATATTTGTTATAATGTAACGGTACTAAGTTTTTATGACGTTATAGTAGTATAGATATTCCGTTTATAATTTACCAGTAAAATAATAGTAGTAAGTAAATATAAATCGACGCCTGATATAATTTCACCAAAACGAGCAAGATATATAAATTCAATAAGGAACTTTTTATAACATTTTAACTATTACACATGGACATGGTGACTTATTCTATTTAACCAAACCAAACTTGCAGAACAGAACAAAATATTATGTACTTAATTTGATTTTCTTTTTTTCAAACGTGTCATTTGCATACTTAAGGTACTCGTATCGCGCGTCCATCGCTACTCTCCATCTGTGCATCGAGCAGTGATCCCACCGGCGTGGTTTACGGTCATTACATCAAACGCACGCCGCGTTCGCATCTGGCACGTGATTTTTTTTTGCATAAGTATCTCCAACGGTCGTGAACCCGGGACCGTCGGGTCAACGCACTCGAACATAACCACTTTTCAGACGGTGAAAAAAGTTCCGGATGAAATTTCACACCGGCGAGATTTCGAAGTCAAGTTAACGACCGTGTAATCGGCCTAAGCTCCGAACTGTACATACTCGTAGATACTACGGCGGTACTTCGCGTCATCGCGTCGCTGTGTGTACATCACTTGTGTGTGTGTAGGAGTGTTCATGTACTTGTATAGATTTTTATATAGCAGTCACCGAGTAATCACAAACCATCAGCGGTACACCGCAAAGTACAAACGGTTCAAAATTCAGTAAAACTGGAACACAATCCATGGTGTTGTTTCAATACGGATTGGTTGATGTTAATTAGCCAATTGAGTTGGAAGTCTTTTCCTTTGCAAAAAGATTTTCGAATTTCGACTGCCGTCCAACTATAAATAAGGAAGACTGACCTTTCGACGAATGGTCTACATCACAGAAAACCGTAAAAAATTGTTGATGCCATCGGTTATAGTGAGTAAACACTGAAATAGCAATAGCAAGCCTAGCAATAGAATTCTCCGAGTTGGGTGCTCGACGGACGACAACGATTACAACAAATAAAACACCACAAACATCCAACAATCGTGAGCAAATATTTATTCGTCATCTGTGCCTGTCGGGAATCGAATCGAGACTCCCTGGACTGGCCCAGCCTTGCTCAGTTTGATCAACAAATAACGATCGACACAAATTCAAATTCAAATTCCTATTTAACTTGGCAACGACCACGAGACACAGGTATCGAAATGTGTTTGACGTGCCGTACAATGTGGAATGTGTAAAAGCGGCCATATAATTATTTGACACCTTCGCCACCGACCGAGTCTATGACATTTAAGTCGTGAGACACCAACCGGTAAGATACAAAAACATTTCGACGTGGCGTAACTTATTGAATATTTAGATACGCATTGGCTAACATTTGTCACGGGTGCCGTGGCCAGCGATAGAGATAGTATTTGAAGGGGGTCATGTCAAACATTTCACCTGCACGTACCTACCGTTCAAGTAACGACTTACGCGGAACTTATATGAGATGTTAGCGATGTATTTACCTGCAACAGAAGATAATTTTTGTTAAAATCGTTTGGTAAATTTGGTAAAAAAAAAATGGTACAATTACATTTAAAGACACACACATACGTCTCATACATACACATATATACCATAATTATACAAAACGATTGGATGGACATTAGGCTTTCCTCAGAGTAGCAACAATAACATAAACAATTGTAGGCAGTTTAAAAGTAATCAAACGATTTTATAATTATAATTACACAACATAATACAAAAGATAATGCAACTTTAAATTGAATAACTGGCCCCGTATAAAAAGGTAATTAAACCATACAATAAAATCAGTTTGAGCACTGGCAAGGGCATCGCGAGACGAATTGGCACCGGCCGTCACGCCGCGATGGCACCACACAACACTGCGATTGTGTGAGCCCTAATCGTGAATACCGTCGGCTACCATTGTCTACACTGGGTTCCAAAGTAACGGACACACGTCGACCGTAAATCAAAACATTTTTTCGTGCAGTTAAACCGTTACATACTCGTATAAACAACGTGTCACTACTGAACGAATTAACCTTGAATGGCGACCAAGTGAATAGACCTACGAAACCTAACTTAATGAAAGGACCTATGGGCCATTAAAAATTGTTTTATCAATGGTGACGTAATTAGGAAAATTTAATGTTTACGTGTGTGACTTCAATAACGAATCGATGGCTTGTGGCTTGCTCAACGGGCTCAAAAAATATATCATTTATTCAACAATGTTTTGGTTTTGAAAAAAAAAAAAGAAAACCCTCGTTGCCTAAACTGATTGCCGAGCGAAGCGCCTTTGATTTTAAGAACGAAAATGGGTTTTGGTTAAGGGTAATGAGACATCTGATCTAAGTCCTAATCCAATTTTGGAGTCGCCAACATGCAAAGTACAAAGTTTACATAAAACAATTAACACTTCTGTTGCCTTCTAAAAATTCCACAAAATCTCCGTACGTGACATAATTCATAACACTAGTACATTTGCACATGGAAATATGTGCATTCTTCTAACGCAGTTACTTTCCTGTCCATTATTAACATAAAAACAAAACTGCAATAATATTACGCATTGTGAAACACTTTGTTTTTTTTATTATTTTATTATTTTAAGTAAATATTTAATATCAATGTAGATATTTGGATGGACAATGGGTATTGTGTTTTTTTTGGCATTAAATGAACACTGCAGCAACCAGCGGTTGGTTTGCTTGCCACATGACTGGTGGTCCATTGCTCCCAGATCTACGTATGAAGAAACGTAGTTGTTTAATTTAAGTTGTCAATATTTATATTGCATGCGTGCGGTGTTCGTCACATGTTGTGCACTGAAGTCGGCCAGCTATTCGTGTTGCTTGTGCCGAAAGTCAGAGGAGGGGAGGAGTCATTCAGAAGGAATGTCATTAGCACCAGATGTATTGAGTCACCTGTCCGTGTCGGCCGGCGGGAGGGCGAGAGACGAGACGCGGTCTCCACGTCAAATGTAAGGGTACCTCCGTACGTTTTCGGGTCGATACGTACGTTGCGGCGACGTTTGATATAATTATAAATGAATATTGTAACATTGAGTAAAAGTTATCGCATTGAATATATTTTTGATGTATATTCAAATGTTTATTAGCGATTTAATACACGTCATAAGTTAATTATTAAAAAAACAGACTAACGTTGGAAACATATGGTTCTGTAGATGTATCGACAACGCTTATAATACATCTATGATCAATCAGCCTTTGATTGTTTCTTGCTAAAAACACGAACAATATAAACACCAACTCGTGTATCTGGTCGGCCGACTTGCGCTATACCGTGTTCAAATATATGTAAAAACCCTCTCGACGGTCAAACTTTTGCGTACAGATTCTGGACGTCGAGGGATGCGCTCCGTTGAGTTATTTCGAGAATTCGAGTTACTGATGCACGTGTGCGCTGGTTCTCTTCCGGATTACGTGTTATATAAACATAAAAATTACTTTACATTTTAAATCGACCCAATCAAAATGATTCAATAATATAATTGATAGTAAAACATTTTGTTTCACATTTGAAAATAATTGTTAAAAGTTAAGTAGAAGAATACAAATTACGGTGGGTAGGTTAAATTAGTAGGCATCCTCGTGTTCTATAGATACACAATGTAACGGTTGTTTGTGTGTTAATAAATACTAGCCTCGCCTTATTTTGTCGATCGTAAAATCAGTTTTAATTAAACAGAATGATAGTTCTAGGGCATGCAAGAAAGGTTAAATTAGTAAAAAAAAAATATAGAACCTCTCTTTCCGTGTGTAAATAAATACTATCACTTTTTTTTACACACACAAAATTACATTACACATATGACACACGTATAAGATGTAGTCTTTATGAGCTCAACAATTTCACATTAGGTCACATCACGAAGAAACATTTCCAAATTAGGGGTGACCAAAAAAATCGCAATCTTTTCAAGTTGTGTCCCGGAGGACAGACAGCCTTTACTGTATTACTAATATCAGCTTCAGACGCGCCGCAAATGACATCAAAGTAAACGCACCGCCTTACTAGGGTTGTCATTTGTTTTATATTTTTGAAAGAGAATTTCTCATATTACTAATAACAAATTCATAGCAATTTACATGGGTACAGCGATTCCCAAGTGTTAAGATGCAGATTTAGATGACGACTTTAGTTAGCGTCGCTGACCCAACACATGTACGCTTATTTCTGCGTCATATTTAACGATCATCTGACTTATTGAGCTCCAAATTACTTATTAGTACATGTCTATTTAAAAATAACGGTAGAAGCGTTTATGTACAAGTAACTGCAGTAAAGTAATATTGACAAATATTTCCCGCATAATAATAACACCAGTGAGAAACTAGTCCTTCGCTTGTTTAAGCTTCGCACAAAGCTCATACATTTCATTTTAGCTCATACATAACACAACTTGAAATTAAAATAACCCAACAATAAAATAAAACAATAACTGTGTAAGTTATTAAACTTATTAATAATTTTACTGTCAACCCTGTCATTCCAAAAGTGTGCGCTCGAGTTGTGCTCAAGTTCATTGGCGTAGCGCATTATGCGCACACGATCGTAAGCCGCCGATAAGCTGCGCTCGCGCCAGGGTGCGCGTGTGGAATTTGCCCAACCGCCCAACAAGCCTGATCACAATCGCAATAGGATAGACAAAACTCGTCATTTTACGTCGTTTTATTTTCATACATCTCGGCAAAGGCACCGCCACGATGTGAAGAAAGTAGAAGTACCGTTCTGGTGCGTTCGATGTACCATTTATTTTTCTAGTACATACACTCGATCGGTATCGCATGAACCACCAAAACGAATCGTGTGAAACCGAGTTTAAAACATCTGTACTATTTAGGAAATTAGGTTACTTTATGATTTTTATAATCGGTCATTTATGGGGAGTAAGAAGGCCAAATTTAAGGTTTTTTTCTTTTACATTAGATAATTGACGTCCAACGAGCTGATGACGCAAACCGTCATGTAGCCACGGTGACCGCCACCTATGACCATCCGTCACATATTAAAATTTTAGAAGAGAAGAACTAATCAGATAGTTAAAAAATTGACCATCTAGGACGAGTGCGTACATTTTAGACTACACTTGGCGGTGCAGAGCCCAGCAACCTTCTGCAGAAGGGCACCGAGGCCATTGTACTAGTATTGTCCGTTAATCAGCAAGATAATTCACAGGTGGTAGTAAAAAGAATAGACGTGTCTAACTGAGTAATTGACACTCAATGAGTTTCAATTCTAAATCAAGTTTCACACGTTGCATCATCAATAATCGTTGTAACAAATTACAAGTAACATATTTATATTAGTAATGAGTGTAATTCCTTACTCCGCACACGATAAACAAAGTGACTTGTTACTTGTTTACGCAGACGTCAGGTAGGCGAGAGTGGACTAGATTAGCGTTTCATTAAACAACTATCATCATATTTTACACAAGTCAAAACAGGATAGTTCTCATATAAATTTATGCGTCGGCAATGTTAACTAGTACTAATTAAGACCAACAGATTTTCTCTTCCCAATAAGACCATGACACTTACATGTTTCAGACAATTTCCTCGTTATTTTTGTAAAATACCATCACATTGCTTGTATAGATTGAAACCGATCGTCGGAGCTATCGAAGACGATCTGAGGAAGATCGTGGCCTTACATTAGAGGCTAATTAATTAATACATTAAATCCGGTCCTCGTTTTGATCGCTAAATACCTAAACAATAGAATGAAGCCTCTTTCACCGTAGTTCTCAGATCGTCTGATGGCGAGTGTTTACGACATGTAACAAACAATAAGGACCAAAATGGAAATCGTAAATTCAATGTAAGAAAGGATCCATGAAATATTCTGTTTTCTATTCAAGAGCTAAAGGGAGACGATCGTCGAGAACTTGGTGAATCGTTTACGATTCTAATAAGTTTCTTACCCCGTATAAGGTACTAGATTTTCATGATTTGAACGTAACATATAAATATGTCGGGACCACAAAAGATCTTAACCGCAATACTCGACCTCGAAGAATTGGATCAGCCGTACGAACCGTTTCTTCGCCGACACTACTGGGAACCGGTTTTAACTAAGGACCGTTAAATCCCTATTAATTTATGTCATCTCCCTGAAAAATGGACCCCAAACCCAACCCATAATCCGCCCACGCAGTCATAAAATAAACGGAAAACCGCCTTCACAAGACACCGTAATTCAAAAATATCGGACATAAATTGATCTCCTGTTGTTTTCGATAATTTTGTAGAATACGATGTTCTCCTAAATGGTTGCACGCCAATCCGAGAGTTATGTATCGATGTTTAAGCATTCGGATTATGTTTTCGAGGAGAGAAATCGATTTTACAAATGCAGCGAATGATACGCCCACTTGGAAAATTAATTAAATTCCATTTCTTATTTTGCATATTTTTCTAGGGTTTCGTAAAATTTATTATGTTCAGTGATCATGAACTAGTATGGTTCAGAGTGAGCGAAACTGAATTAGTCTTGAAAATTTGAAATAATAAAAAAAATGTAAAAATGATATGGTGAGCAAAAACTATTGCACCTTATGAATGAATAATGCTCCATGCAATCCTATATGTAATAACAATTGTATTGTTAAATTTGTGAAGTGTATTGGAACATCTTATTTACGTATGTCGCCGGCGCCTAGAAGAATTTTGCATGTGGTTCAAGCAGTGATATCTCCGCAAAGAAAACAAATCGTGTACGTATTCACTGGATCTATGTATTCCTTATAGACAAGTAGCAACATTGGGCTTTCATTTTATGTAAGGTTCATCCATGCCACTTATGGCCAATCTTATAGTGATAGTTATATGACCAAAATCGATCCAAAGCCGGTTGAGGATGGCTAGCTACTTTAGACCGAGTACCGAGAACATGTTTCGAAAGGCTTTTGAAAAAAAGTTCAACATGTATGTTTTTCGCAACTGTTTCGGTATCACAAATCTTTTATTTATTCTTTGCCTCGACAACAGCAGACGTAAATGCCTCTGGTCGATCCGATACGATCAACTAACGCTTGGTGATTAAAAATGACAAGATTTTCATGGCGTCCTCAATGCTAGGTGTAAATTATGTGGGTGTCGGAAGAGTAGGCGCACGGCGGTCGCGACGTCGGGCGCGCTGGTAATTTATTCAGAGACACGTGCTCGAGATATACGAGAGCATGGGAAGGTAACGGCCGAACAGATATTATTGTAGGCGCGAATAGGGAGAAAGTTCGGATAGACTATAGACATTGGAAATCGATGCAACAAGGCAACTCGGATGCGATAAACATTAAACCGAATCTGTTGCGTAGCGGCCGGCGATGTTCAGGCCCTGGGTACAATTCGCGGCATTGAATGACAATAAGATAACATTCAGCCCCATTTATCGATAGAGAGGTGAACGGCGAGTTGGTCTGGGTAACGCCATGTACGAAGCGCAAGCGGGAATCAGTTAGCTTTATTAATTGCAAATAGTTTCGTGCGTCAGCATGTACTAATAAAACGCTAATTATCACTAAGCCAAAATTGTATTAAAATCAGGATTAAAATGAAAAGGTCAGTGATTTTGTCGACATCCTTTCAATAAAACTTTGTCATGGAGAGATGCCACGAAGAAACATCTCGTTTCTTCTGCGTCTAGACTTCCGTTTCTAGGTGCGTTCTGTTGTTTGAAGGGTTCGAAGTTGTATGTTACACGTAAAGTTGACAGATAGCACAACATCTTTTCACGGAGTAGTTTAATTACATTACTGAAGCCGGTAAGTGAGAGTGAACACATTCATACAGCTACATTAATTTTATCATCGACCGTCATGGAGCTTGCCTACAACCACCTCGCATATCATTTACATGCTCACACAACCGCGCGTATTCCTCGCATCAACAGTAAGTAAGATCGAGAGATCACAACCAAAGAATCCGAACAAAAAGAATATAAATGCGTCCTGACAAACGATTGAGTACCAGTTTAAAGAATTTTTAGAACAATTGCAAAAGAGGTTTTTAGCGGATGATAAAATTTGTATGGACAAGTTATGTCGTTGTCGACTTAAAGAATTCTACAAAATAAGTGATTTCACATTTGTTTAATGGTTTTTGGAAATCCTCTGTACAAAGTGTTATTCTTCACGTTGAGTGTTTCATGTATTTTAGACACATCTCAACATACGATATAGAAAATTCAAGTCTTAAAGAGGATGAAATGAGGTTAAAGTTTCAAAAGAATTAAATATTTTTTCAATTTTTAGATTACCATCAAAAAAATTAACGACTTACAAAATATTGCCCCAAAAAAAATAAGAGTGTAGAGAATGTTGTAGGAGACCTACATATAATAAACGAAAATAACTATATAAAACATTTGTGTTCATTCTACTGGAAACAACAGTAAAGTGTCATATTTAAAAACATATCAATAATGGTCTTAGCATCGGCGATCGTCTGGAGATGGAGACACACACAGGAGCACAATTAATTGGATAAGGTATTCGATTGTAATTCTCTAATCGCCGTTCCTCCATCGAACAACCGGACGTACGGTGGGTATCCATCCTTACCTTGCGAACATCCCGCCTATATGAACGACGTTATTAACGCACTTCGTTATGCGCACTGCAAAGGACTGGAATAAGTTGCCTGCGTCGTCTGCGTCACGTTAACATATGGTGTGAAAGTCTTGAAGAGGAAAGTGAGAATGGGTAGATTTTTACAGTTAGTGCTTTGAACATCTTAGACTTGTTCATCACTTACCATCAGGTGGGATTGTTATCAAGCATAAACTTATTTTATGTTAAAATAAAGGTCCTCTCACTGTAAACGCAGGTCTCTCTGAACACTCCCTAGAATCGCCGCACATTAACCCAGCAGTTTGGCATTGTTAGTCGATAATGAATAAAATAAAGTCGATCGGAAACATGACGACACTAACGGCGCTGGATAACATTGGTGTCGCATTAGGGTATCTGACCACTCGTTCACTCACGTTTTCTAGCCCACGGTATTACCGCAAGATATGTTGGAGAGACAAGAATTTTATAATCTTTGTCAAAAGTTAACTGAATTATTACATAATAATAATAATAGGTACGTTTTATTATATACCATGGCACGGACATGATATAAGAACAGTTTGGATAACATTTTACACAAAGGACGGTCTTATAGATTTTCTTCCAGACAACCTTGAGGTGAGAAGTTTTAAGTACAGGAATATTATCAAGTGGCAGGTTGTACCAAGTAAAACTAAATAACAGGTTAACTGTAAGTTAAGTAGATAACTTGTAGATTGCAACGAATGAGAAGGAATTGACAGATAACCAAAAATCAAAGTTTTAATGTACTTCGACTTGTGCTTTTTATGTGTCATAGGTGCCAATTGAGTTGGGTGCGATACTCTGACAATTGACATATTTTATAAATATAAATCGTATGCTCGTGCATACGATTTTGTAGGTCCTCAAGTTTGTTAAGTTGTAGTTAAGTTATATCGAGATAGCACACATCGGTATGGTTAACTACATATATGGAGAAGTAGTGACGTATAAATTAATCGAAAAATATTTTTAAGCACTCATAAAGTATTATTAGTATCATTATCAGTAGTTAATTGATGTCACAACGTAGTTATAACTTAGTCATGTCAGCCACTGTCCATCACGCGTACCAACTTATACGATGATACTTCCTAATATAATGTAAGCGTACGTAAAAACTTATAGAAACCGATAGAAAAAATTCAAACAAAATTAACAACCACATACAATATGTAGTCCAAAAGAACGTGCAATAACACACGGTGAGAAATGGCGTAACTATACTTGACTATGTTAACCTAGATGCAATAAGACAAATCAAAACTCGACACTCGTTTCTCCACATCCGCTCCAACATTTATTGATACAACCGCATTTGTCAATCGGGATCGAATTTACCGAGGTTATCGTTATGCGTACAGAGATAACATCTACATCAGCTTCCAGCGCAAGGACGAAGATAGCGTACGTGTCGCAAACAGCCGGCGCCGTTCGAAAGTGGTATTGCTGGTGCAGTAACGTTGGAAGTCGGATATTGTATAATTGTAAAATTATGTAGTGTCATGTACCGGCGTCGTGTCGCCGCTAACTACTTGCGTCTACCAACTTACTAAATGGCGATATTAGTATTCGATACATCGATATCGATTTTATATTAACAGCGGCCATTTGTTGTTTGAAGCTAAAAGTAACGTATCTAACTGTTCATTAAATAGATTCTTACTGAATTCGTTTGATAAAGTACAAAGGTATTGAGTGGTAGCCCCGCAAAAAACAACCATACAAATTATTTACTTAACCGATGTATGTAATCGATGTTTGTATAACATATATTGCAATCCATTAAAGAAAAATAATATTAGAATCACATTTTCTAGCGTCGTAGTTTCGTGTTCTGTGTGAACCTGGCCTATTAAAAGCTACTGACTACAACAGACACTAAGTAATATATACTAGTATACAGATTTTTGTCATCACACAGTGTCATCTTCACTCAGAATTCCACATATATGACACAACAACAATACATTGCGTGAAGTAACGGTCGCTGCACACTGTGGTCCACAAAGAAGTATCAGAGAAAGTTATTTATACACGAAAATTCCATTAACACCCAACAATGCGATGCACTTATATGACGAAATCTGTCTCGATACCGTTGCAACATTTTATTAATACATAACGTCCTCCTTGACGTGTCCGTCAATGGCGAACCTGGACTCAGTCTCGTATATGTGCCCGTATGTGGCTGGC
>DWPT01004009.1:0-13735 GCA_018251895.1 Agathymus mariae mariae
ACCGATATGATCTAGACGTGAGTCGTGGTGGAAACAAACTGGCCGCGAAACGTCATCAGCAGTGATCCATCAAGAAGGGCGAGCGAGCCGGTTTGTTATATTTATGTGATTTTGCAACTGAAACATGTTTAAAATATGTCTGATTTATTTTAGCAACATGGTGCTCATAGTTTTTTGTGGAATACCTTTATGTATAGGGAAGGTTATGGGAAATAACTTTCGTTTAGGATAAAGAGGCCAAAGAGCAGAATAAATTATTTTGAACTCCAGGGGAGCCGCTATGTAAGGACTTACCTAAGTATGTTTAATTCCCAAAATGTGATTGTCCAATTCTATGATTTTTCACTCTATGTTTAGTTAAGGCAGCGGGAGCTCTAGCCATTACTTTTGGTGGTTTCGTGATACATCATTTACCTAACAAAAATACAGTTCGACCTAACCTTTACCATATAGCACAACCAATCGATAAAAATATATAGTAAGAATTGGAATTTGATGTTGTTGTTATATTTTACACACTTGATATTTATCTGCAACTAATCAACTAGAGGTACACGTGCAGAAGATAATAATTTTACCGGAAATCTCTAAATAACATTCGATATTAATACATTAATGTACTTGTTATGAAGAAGGCAGATAGTTGTAAATAATTTTGCGTAGGTGTTGATGGAGATTTGTTAAAGTTTGACAAGTACTGTGCTTCAACCGTTTTGAAATAAAATAATTACATAAAATAAAAATAAAAATAATTACATAAATAAAACTAACGAGATAAATCTAACTAATTTTTAAGACCGTATGGACAACTCTTAGGTATGGTATCTCACGAACTTTGCTTTAACCGAAGTGATAATTACGTACACAATTTGAAAAATTATAGGTGCGTGCAGGATGCGAACTCGAGTCTCCCTTACGAGAGCGACGGTTACGCCACTAGGCTACTACTGCATCATGGGCTAGCTTAGCATGTAGTAAACAATTTTTGTGAAAGCAATGCAATTGTTTTTTATGAAATATTCGTAATTATGCATCTACAACTTAAAAAAAAAATGTTGTTTTATTATTTAGTTGCAACTACAGAAAGTTTAGTGCTCTCATGAATATGAATATAGTTTGTAATCGAATTTTAGGTTCTTTGGTTCTGATGTAACAACACTATAGAAAGTCGGTAAGTATAAATCATGAGTGATGAATTATATGAGAAGTGCAATTGATATTAGAGTCATGTACAAAGGTAATGAAAATCATATATACGAGTACTAAACAAAAAATATTTGTATTCTTTACTTTTTACAGTGGTCGTTTACTTTTGACACCGAATGAGATGCCAACTTCGTTTAGATTCAAGATATTGCATCAGAATGTCAAAAGACAGGGTTATCAAATGATACGAAACATTATTATATATAGAGGCCGCGAGTATAATGAAGATGTTTTCTCTAACATGTGAATAGATGTATGAGAAGGATCTATAAGTTTTTAATACAGATTTTGACTTAGCAAGCAAGTTATACTAAACATTTCTAATACGATCACTTGAACAATAAATAACCACAATTTTATTGTTTCATTATTATTTATATAATGTGACGTAAATTTAATCTTAAATGTGAAGTCTAAATAGTGTTACACCATGAGTTACCTAGAGATTATCTGATCATATTATAATTGTATGTTCATATAATAATATGCTTACTCCTAATTTTTTTGCTCAAGTAGGGATCTCAAAGCGTATCTGATCTCGCGCGCTCCGCACATAATACTATGATGTTTCTAGACGTATCTGTCACCTTCTGTATGACATCATTTTATATTATATACTAACATATATATATTCGGTAAGTTAATGACTATGCTTAGGAATATTTCACGCGGTCGTGATAAGAGTCACATGGCGCGCCCGACACGACTAAATATTAGGAGTTTCCAGATATAACAAATGCGTTATTTAAATAAATATTACTGGTATTATTTAGCAACATACACTACTAAATAAGATTAACCGTTCTCGGGTTATGATTATTCTGCCAGTGGTGGTGTAGCTATCTCGTTTTCGTTATTTTAATACGCGGTAGGTATATATTTTTTTTTAATATTTAAAAGTTTTAAAAATAATAGATCAATTAAAGTCAGGTGACTATAAAGTGATAAAATTCAGTAATTACAATTATCGTAAGGTTTTGATTATGTTATATTTATCAATTGATTGAAATTTGAAGACTCATTATGACTCATTTCATGCGCAACGTTCACAATCGTTTTATCGACTTTCTTCGTTTTATCTATATTAGATACCAAATCTAAGACGTTTCTGAGCTAACCGATTAAATTATTATAGATAAAACAGAACAAGGGAGTGGCATAGGTCACCCCCAGACCAGGTGGACTGATGACCTAAAGAAAACAGTGAACTATAAAAGGCTGATAAAAAGATAAAATGTAATTTTTTCAATCAGTTCTGGTTTATAATTTATATACTAGCAAATGCCCTCGCTTCGCTTCGAAAAAACTAATTTAAGCATCTGCATTTTTCTGGATTAACTCATAACTTTTTGATTTGTGGACGGATTGCAATGAAACAACTTTAAGTATTGAGTGACGCTTACTACAATACCACGGTGAAAACCAGAACGAAATCGCTTAAGCCGTTTCTAAGATTAGCGGGAACAAACGCACAGACAAACTGACAAAAATTCTAACAACTTTTGCTTTCGGTTCTATTGCATTAATACATTTTTCTCATATATCGTTCATGTACAGAAATCGTTCAGTTAAAATTTTATTATTATTATATTACGATAAATCCGTTGCCGTCTATATAATCACAACAAATATAATCTATTCCAAGGGTAGGTCTATAAATAATGCGCTTTTATAATTATTATATTTTATTGTTTTGGTTTCACTAATTCCTTAAATAAAAAACCTATTTATGCTAATAGTTATTCAAAAGACCCGAAAAAATATTAATTAATTTACTTCTATTAACTATGACTACTACAATGGCAATTCCGCATTAGCTACAAAACTAATTAGAATATCGATCCATATAACATCACTAAATATAGTATGACTTATAGCTGATCGTATCATTACCACAACCAGGGCACAACACAGAATATTTGTATTGTAATGTACCTATTAGATGATTGATATAAATTTCGATCTAACTCCATTATCACATAACTCTTTTTTTGTAAACACTTTTATATGCAATATTAACATTAAACAATATTTCATGTATCTCGTAATTCATGGGCATTTTTAGTTATAATTTTATTACAGAGTAGTTTTCACATGTTTCCTACAAGGAAAAGATAAAATCACTAAACTATGTTGTAGGTATATCTAATTAGCGTGACTCGAGTAGTCTTTGCGATATCAACAGCGCTTCACATGTTTGTGTGCTTATAACACTAATGATTGCCGGTAGACAGTTCGTTATGAGGACAATGCGAATATTATTCAAGTGAGCCAACTCGGTATAGACGTTATAGCAAGCCGGATTATAATAAAAGACACATAAAGACTGAGGTTCGTATCTAATTAAAATATCTCAACCTCGAAATTCGAAAGTCGCTACTGGATGGAAGATAAAATTACTTATCTGAAAGCCGAATGACAGAATGAACCAGACGACCGATGCAATGTGAATAACTTAATTTAAGTTAATTAGATATTGTTCGAGATACTGATTACGCGAGCGCTCCTAATATGCTCGAGTTTCTTTATATTAATAGTCGACAGAAGACAGACGTCACCGCTGCCCGCTACATTTATAGAATTAATTTCCAGTTGATTTTAGGAGGTAGCTAGCTGGATTAGCGTAGCGCACACAACGCCGGCCCTGGGGTAGAGCGACAGGAGCGGTCAGTCTGCGCGACAGGTAGCAAGGGCGTCGAAAAGCGAAATGCGTAAGACAATTTCCAGCAAAAATTTAATTTTGATGGGACTTTTTATCAGTACGAACTTTGTAGTAAGCTCGTTGTTTTGACCCTGCAATTTTTATTTATCTAATTTATAGATAGACATCCCACTCGTGATCGTATCCATGAAATGAATTACAATTAATTCACAATATTATTGATATAAGATTAAAATAGAATACAAAAAATGTATAACAAAGTCATTGAGTTATCAGTAGAATTAAAAACAGAAATATTAAAGTATTTTTATTAAGTTATAGTCAGCAAACGAATATTCGACCCACATAAGTGAGTGGTCAAGGCCAACGGCCGCCAACCATCATGCAAGAGCAGTGGATGCACTTGTAACATCATTCGTTGTAACTGACACTAAAAGAGTAATTTGTATTTCATGGAAAAACCGATGCCAATAACAGTGACATAATCATCTTGAAGTATCAAAACTACTCGACTGTCATTGCGTAACATGAAAAACCGAGCGCGATTTGCATAATTGCTCCGTGATAGAGACGTGTTACTTGTAAATTAGCTCATAACTGTTACAAATATGGGAATATTACGTTTTAACCGAACTGTTGTGCGTACATGTATTGTTTCAGCGTGCACTGAAACAATAGTGACTCAACGTACAACCTTCAAGACTGTAAGCCTACGAACATAAAGATAGACACGTATTTAATTTTTGCCTGCCTCTTGTTTGATAAGATGATGTTCATATATATTTTTATAGTCATAAAATATTACTATATTCAATTATTCAGAAAGTCTTACTCTTGTTTACTTCCTTTTCAATTTGTTGTCGAACTAAAAAAATATGGTAATAATTGTGACCTTGCCACATGATTGCGATTAAGCCACTCAGATACTGTCTCTTTGTAACGATATTACTTTGTAATTATTTGCTAGTATGTGACGCACAATAAAATTGTACTGTATTGAAATGATAAGAAAAAGAAAAGGGGATTACCACAATTGGATTATTTTAATTTGAACGCATAGGCATAATTAGTGCGCAAATTCTTCAATAATGCACTTTATAGAAAAGACTGGTCACCCTGCGCATGTACTAAAGATTGGTTTCGACCAGATTTGGGTTACCAATGAGCAACTTTGCACGCCTCTCCATCGAGTCCTAAGTAGGCGGCACCAGCCCAATATGACAACAGTACTCCACACACGGTCGAACTTTGCTTTGTACAACGTAAACGTAAACGTAAACGTAAGTTTCCTTGCTGCTGCTTTAGCTTTGGACTCGATAAACCGACTGAAATCTAGGTTCGTAGAAACTTAAGCTGCCAACAATTGAAAACGGTCAATGCTTTCTAAGGAGACATTTTGAAAAGTACACCATAGTGAATGGTCTCGTCTTGTGAACAGACACGTCTTCGTTTCTGTGGCTTTGAATCTCATTATACTGCCCCATCAGGGCACTTCCCGAAATGTGAGATTCATACGTTCTACAATGGCCTATCTTTAGTACTGTATTTCGTTCGTGATGGCCCGAGCACTCGGCAGGTATCTCTTCACTATTTTGTGTTCACCTGTATTGCCATAGAAAACGGACTGGAGCAGAAAATTATAGGAATAAATTACGCCAAAACCAAAGTGTATATTAACATAATTATATTAGATTTGAACTAAAATCATACTCAGAAACCAAATTAAATTCGTTGTTAGAAGTAAGCCGCCAGTAACGAGATGCTGCTCGATTGCAGAAACGGGTCTGGCGGCTAACTTCAGTGTACTTCACTGTACAGTTCTTAATATGATCTGTATAATGTGTGTAATACTAATAATGATTTTAAATGGTTATTTTTTTCAGTTGCTATTTTCGTTATCTCAACCATCTAACCTTATTAAAACTGTTGATTATTTTGACAGGACAGCGTATGTATTTGAGAAAGTGATATAATCTTATTTGAATCATGGGAATTACCTATCACATAAAAGTATTAAATATCTAGTTGATTCAATCTTATCAATAAATCTAATCATTGTGAGTGAAAACTGACTTAAACTATCCAACGTTGTGCAAGACCATAACAGTTTCTTTTAAAACCAGCATTATTTTTCGTTTCAACAATAAAGTTTTGCTAGCGTCTGTCCTGTGTTTCATGTTTACACATATTCAGAAAATTATAGGACATTCATCATTTACTAGATACTATTTTTGATGGGAATTATTTCAGGCAAAAGAATGATGTCTGATGAAACAATGGCATGTTTTTCATTTGATCAATAACTAATTCGGTTTAGCAAACTTAAAACCATATCCAAGCATGACGTATGTCGCTAAGATCAATATAAAAAATTACATGTTATTTCAGATATTATCTTTAAATATTCAATCAGTTTTAATTTGCACTAACAGATTCCTTCCAAATATAGCTTGGGGGGAGGGGGGGGCAACACAAGCAGTGAAGGTGAGCATGGATGCACATCATAAAGGGGGCCCCCTTAAACTTACACCCGGGTCGCAAGTCTCGGGAACTGTTCGGAGTTCCTCTCTCTGCCAGACGACGGACCCGGCACCCGCACTGTGAATCCATGTAATGCTTAAGAAGTTCATCTCATAATATAGAGCATCTACAATCGTTTTATTAACAACAATGCGTAGGGAGTTCGGGACTCGAGGAAACCCTTCATACCCGGGGAGTGACTCGAGGCGGACGATAACGCCCTGGCAACATAACCCCCGCTCGTTTGTCTTCGAAGAGCGACCAGGTCTCAATAAAAAGAACACACTGACAGCCTGAATAAGTAAACTGAGACTACTTTTGGAATATTATTCATGTTTCCATGTTTACCATGCTACATTCTGATTGCAATAATAGACATTTTTATTATTCAAAGAAATGTTTTTTTTATCGTTAATTTAAGTAAGTTACTAGTTGCTAAGTAGGGTATAATAACGCTGACGTGTTCAATATTTTATTCGATGACAGATCATCAATTACTTCTCAACAGTACAAAGTCCACCGTAAACAATAACGTTGCTGCAATAATGCATTTTACTCGTGAGGTTGACACTTAAATTCAATAATTAGGTCTTGATACTTTAACTCACGTTCTTAGAGAATTTAACGAATTTATTTATGAATTTTCTTTTTAAGGACGTAAATTAGGGTACGTATACACAATTTTGACAGTAGAATTATTATTAATCATAGAAGCCCAACGAAATTATGTACACTCTTAAAAATATACAATCTAATTTTATCTTTTACAAAACTTATTTATTACTTCTACTATTTAAATATACTAAATTATATTTTTAAATTGGAGGTAACGTCCAAAATATTGAAAGGACACAAAGATAATTACACATTTCATATAGATGCATAGATGCAAGTATGTAGAGAAATATACACAGCCGTGAGAACGTTTGCCGGTTTTTATTACTATAATGATAATTATTTAGAATTCAAGTATCGTATTTTTCTTTCCATGCCTACTACTTTCGAATCCTTTGGACACTCTGTAGTACCGGAGCTTTTCGCTAGATGGCGACAGAGCTTTCGACGACCTTCTATTTTACAGCAAGGAATAACAGATGGCGGAACTTGTATCGTTTAGAAAAACAAACTGCTTTATAGTGCATACATATAATAATATAGTAATGATTGAGATCAATTTAAAAAAAATTCAAATGTTGTGACTATTTTGAAAAAGTATTCATTATATTATTAATGAAAAATAATATTAATTTGTGTTGTAAAACACCAAGAGGATTTGTTTTATGAAACGTATGATTGAACGTTTTGAAAAAATAATAAAATTTGTAACTAAACGAATTATTGCCGCTAAACAAAATAAAACTGAAATTTGAAATGAAATTGGAAAATTTAAGACTGGAGGTTATCATAAAACTTCAAATAGTACCATGGTGTAATATGTATGTGTGTTTAGTATCCTTAATAAAAAAATCAAATTCAGATTTAGGTGCAATTAATCTCGCTTCCTTCGCTGCAATATGTCGATGTTGTCTTTGATGCTACGGATATCATGGGATGGTAGTCACCTTACCGACAGATGGCCCGTCTCATCGATAATCACTGCTCGACTACAACATCATAATTAGCGATCATCGTCATAATAGTCAGCAACTTACTAAGTCACCGACATCATACATGTTAAATAGCGAACAATTGAAAAATTTTGCCTAGTCGATAAGACCGACTCAGACCTTAGAGTTTCGGCCCCAGTTAATGTTCGTCCTCAGATTGAGCTTATTTGTGTACAGCACATAGAGAATCCTGCGTACGAGTGTGTATAATGCAGGAGTTATTTAAAATGTAGCATTCCCGGCAGCTCAACCAATAACATGCGCATCCCTCATGCAGTGGACATGCAATATTTAATGTAATTGCATTCGTTTTATCTTGCGCTGTTAACGCACGCCAACGCTCGATGGCACCGTGACATTAAATATTTCGCACATTAACGCTGCGCTCGTATTTAAAAAGTTTTATACTATTTGACTAATTGCCGACGCACCAAATGTTTCTAGCGATTTTAAAATATAAAGTTACAACATTTTACATTTCAATCTATTTACAGCCGTTTATGAGATTTTTCTACTATTTTTAAAACAAAACAAATCACTACATGGTAAATAAATGTATTTCTTTCTTTCTTTCTAAAACAAATCTTATAAATGAGTATATTATTATAGTATACTTATAATAAGTTATGAAGTTGTCATTTAGTGTCAATAAGGTAATTTCTTAAATTCTTTGTTTTAACGCTCCTGGAATTCAAAAGGAATTTACAAAATGTGGCCCTTTGAACGACCAATAACCAACGAACCGTTTTTTTTATGTTTGATCTTACTTATAAAGATAAGTAAGCCAATGGGCAAGAGATAGACTTTCATAACGATATGGTAATTTCTTGTATTAAATTGTGTGTCTGTACCACTTGGGGCGGATTTATATTACAAAGTGTAGAGTTATAGTAGTTTGAATGAAAGAACAACAAACAAAAATTCTCACGAAAGTAATATTTACTTGCAAAAGTATTATTTTAGGTATACTTTGAATCAAAAATATCTACTGCTTGATAATAGTAGCATGGTAAATAATAGTTAAAATAATGAAGTCGCCAAAAATCTATGGTCTGTTTTATAGCGACCATGCATTTGAACAATGTTGAATGTTGTTATTCAATATACAATATATCCTTATATGTTTATATTAATAGTCGACAAACGAGAAGACGAGCCACCTGATGTGGCAAGTGGTCATATTCGCCCATGGACGATTAGTATTGAGGACGGACTAACGACAGTACCACAGTACCACCTCCTATACTGAGGCAACGTGGTGGTATGTAATTAAGCTCTCCATTCACAATAGAACATACTTGTAAATGATGGCCACGGTGTGCGCTGCGTGCTGTGTGTGTCATTTTATTTCTAAACAATACTATAAATTCATATAAGTACCTTGGGTTTGGTATGGTAATTGAAATTGAACTACATTTACATAAATACTTACGCTGGGTATCTCAATAAATCTTTTGGTATTCATTGTAAATATATTGGCAATTTTTCCATTCAATTCGTTGGTAGATAATAGTTTTGATTACTTATATAACTCATTTACTCAATTAATATCTTAAGCCATTGTATTATTATCATAATACCTAAATAATAGTTCTGTCTGTATTCTTAGGTAAAGCCCAATAAACATTGTTCTGGATTTCTAACGATTAAATGTATTTTTAGAAAATCGGAAATAATTATTGTTTTTCTACGGTGACACTAATACGAACGCGTCAATTAAACAGATTCTAAACAGGCATCGGTAACGTGATTCACAGTGGTGTATTCCCTTAGTCGCGAATCGTAAACAGGAAAGTTACTGAGCACGCGCAGGGTCAGAGATCGCGCCCTTAACCCCTTTTCAATATTCATCGCACCTCTACGTGTTACCTATATTGCTGTCCCTCCACAAAATGCACATTATCATGTATTCTTTTTGTATTTTTATTAGTCAGGTGATGATATTAATAGGCTAATATTGTTCATTAAAACTTTAAATGTTATTATATTATGTATTTTTAGTCATGACAAAATTCGCGTTCAGATGATAAATTGAGGGTCGTAAATTCACAAATATGAAATTGAGCAGTTGGGTATTGATGAATAAAATTCAGAAGTAGATAAGAAATATTTTTTTTTATTAACTTACTCTCTCTTGTAATTTTTCACAACACTGTGAAATGTTTTCAACGATAATAAAATAACAATCCGAACCCACTCTAAGTCGGCAAGGGTTGGTGCAACTCTTTTACAATAATATTACTCTTTAATATCACAAAAATATACTTAATCTACTTTGATTAAAGCTTTCATGTTGACCTTACGAACTAGATGTTTTTAAACCTACACTAGATAACTGTGAGATCTGAAGTTCTTCCATGTTTACACATGTAACACTAAATATAACGATCAGGGCGGACACTTGGGGAGCGAGCGGCTCCGAGCGGTGCTGGAACAGATGTGACCGCGGAGCCGGGTCCGCTCGACCTGGCACCGGTCACCGCCCTACCAGGGTCGCCACACGGCCGGGGTCTTCGTGAAACCGGAGCTGGTGGTGCAGTCCAGGGGCACTGCGGTCTGCGTGGGAACAGGCGAAGCCGGCGGCGAGGGTGTTACGTATCCGGAGGAGGATGAGACCGTGGAGAGAGCGGGGCTTGGCGGACTCGCCGGGGGGGTGTCGGTGCCGACGGCTGCACGCTGCATGTCGTTAAGTCTGTGTCCGAGGTGGGTCATCAGCTGTGTCCCCAGCCTCACGTCCACTCCGGGGATGGATGCCAGGCAGCGGGAGACTTCGTTGGCCGCGTGAGTAAATCCTGCCCTGAAGCGGTCAGCGTCCACCGTTGGGTTTAGTGACAGCCTGCGCTGGCGCCGGAGCTTGTGGAGATGACGGACGGTTAATTCCAAGATGTCGGCCTTTTCCAGCTTGGCCACGTTTTCGCCTTCCGACTGGAGTGCGCTGACCATCAGCTCCTTGAGCTCGTCGAGACAGCGGTTGATGCGAGCGCGCCGTTTGCGCTCGAGCATCGGCTTCATCACTTTGCGGTACTGATAGGTTCGCGACACGGGCTGCGGGCTGTCGTCCGCGAGCGAATACGCGATCTCGTAAGACATGTTGGACATTTGTGTTTGTGTGAGAGGTGAGTGTGCGTTAGCGCTGAGCGTTGAACGCGGAATGCGGCGGATCGGTCGGGCGGGGGCTTATATAGGGAGCGGAGGGCGCGCGATCGTGGGAACGCACGGAGCCGTCGAGTTCCCACACGCGCCACCTGTGCGGAGCAGCTGCCGCCGGGGCGCGGGGGGACACGCGCCGCGCCGCGCGTGCGCGCCGTAAACAATCGCAGGCGCGGGCGCACACTGCCACACTCTGGCCCCTGTAATTGTTGGTGTCGCGGGTCGTGGATGGACATCGTTTGCTACTTACTCGTGCTGACCTAGTAATCGGACAACTGTCTGTTAGATTTCTACTATGGATACATAGGATCGCGAACTTCTATTAGCTTCTGAACCGTGTCGACTACTCGTAGTGCATTTGTTCACCTCGATTAGTTTTTATTAGTAGTGCCATCGTAGCATTCTAGAGAATCGCATCTCCGGTAGATCAAAGTACTGCCCGCCAGCTCAATTGTCAGCGGTCAAGCTTTAACAGTTAAAGCATCGTATTGCCGCTTCGGCATTCGCGTCTATTGTGCAATAAGAGTTTTTAATTAAGCCTTCGTCTAATTAAGAGTGGCGATTTAGTACTAAATGTCGCAATGCTTTTGTGCGAGAGAGGCGATCGATCAAGAAGCGGCGGCTCACAATGGCCGCGTCAATTACGGCCGGCTACTGTTGACGTTCATCAATCATGGATTACGTGCGTAATAATTATTGACAGGCAGAACTACATTCAGCGGATTGCTGTTATTTTCAGTGTCTGATATGGCACTGCGGCGAGGTCTCAGAAAATATGAACGTAATATTTGTAAGTAGGTACGTGGATTTGTTTCACCATTGAATCGTTGATCGTTCGGAATGTCTTGTAACAACTCCTTATTGCGTAATTTTTACCGATTTCCTAATTATTGTTAGAGGGTGAAAATTCCAGACTAATTTTTATCTGTATTGCGTAATTATTTAAATTATGCTACCGTAATTATACAAATTCATTATTTTTTCGAATTGAATTTTGAAAAGATTTACGAATATAATGGATTTTGTGTGTGTATTGGAGGTCACAGTGTGCGTGCGGCGCCGGTAGCCACCGAGCGAGCATTACTCAAGCGCAGCGGTGGGCGGCCGCCCACGCGCGCTGATGAGAAATGTCCACCGACCGCTCCTCCTACGTATCACATCAACATTACAACTACTTTCTCCAAAAACACCACAAACCAGACAACTTATTTGTCGATGACACAGCCGGTAAAATGTTAGGTAAATCACTTGTACAATATTTTAGCAGAATACTCATATGGTATATAATAATTGACTATCCGATAACGTTCGTCTCGGTGTCTATCTAAGGTAAGTATTCCCAGAGCGCTTTACTCTTGTTTGATAACACGAGTACAGAGTAATACAACTGAATGATAAAACCACATGTTCCACAAATTCCCGCGAATGGAAAGCTTATAAATAATATTCTTACAAAATAACTGATACTGATTAAGTAACTCTAATTATTCGTGCCAGTACTTGTAGGTATACGCAATAGTTGTTGAGAATGTCATCATTACCAGAACGCTGATTGTCGGCAAGTTCACGCGATAACTAACGATGTTCATACCAGCTAGCCGCGTCATCATCATTGGCCCCGGTAGGCAATTTGCAATGATACCCATTGCGATACGCTGTATTTTTGCTAAATATTATTAACACTAAGGTTAAGGAAATCAATGGAAGTTTTACAATTTGAACGATGGTATGACGATCTTGATTGTTAAGTCCACGTAACTTTACCGAATGTACTAGTATAACTTCTGTTTAAAGTGATATCGTAAAATTCGACATTCAAAAGTCGACATAAATCTAGTAGAAATTAAAAAAAGTTAAAGAAATAATTATTTATTTTCACATTTAAAAATGCTGCAGACTTTTTTGATGGTCTAGGCGCTGTTTATTAAAATGGGAAAGATCTACATAGAGACATTATGGATATAATGCAATAAATAGTAGTAATTTTAATTATCCGGTTCTTAAAAGGCAAACCTATTTGTGTACACGCTGAAGGTGTAGTTCCTTCTTACATGATTCACAGTAAGATTACCTTTGACACCTTAATTACTATTCTCGGGCCAGCCGCAAAAGGTTGCGGTTGCAACACGGATGGACAACATACACGGATGTAATATAATAGTAATTTACAGAGAAAAATAGGGTGTGAAGTAAGTCAAGTGTACTTTGAATTAACTAAGTTACATTTTACATGAACTCTCGACTTAGCCCTCCGATCGCGCCTGGCGTGGCCTTCGTGGTCTAAGGCAGGTCCCGAGACCTGTTATCGGTCTTGGTATTACCAGTTCTGTCGATAACATATTATATATTACTTCGTTCGGGGTAGACCATTAATTATATATACATGATTATTAAAAGTTTTGTATGTTTTGCCTTGATTAGATATGATTATGTTTACTAATATTCTATATAGCCTATCATCTCCGTAATCACGTGTTCTCACTACATACCAATTTTCATTAAGATCGGTCGAGCCGTTTTTGAGTTATCTATACATTATAATTAAATAACTATAGGATTGGAAGCAGTCGTTAAGGTGAACACTGGAACC
>DWPT01004010.1:0-13735 GCA_018251895.1 Agathymus mariae mariae
AATTACTTTCCCCAATGCCATGCTGGCCGAACAGGGTTACTTAAGAGGCGACACAAGCCAGCCTCCTTGCTGGTAGGATTTCAAGTAAGGTTTATGTTATCAATACTAGCAAACCGCCCTCGCTTCGCTTCGGGAATAGTACGCTTTACGCTAAGAAATAGTACCCGCATTATTTTAAATTGATTTATAACTTTGTTATTTATGGACGGATTGCAATAAAACAAGCTTTAGGTATTAAGTGATGCTTTCTGTGATTTACAAACCAGAACGGTAAGGTCGTATCTGAGATTGCGCAAACAAACGCATAGACAAACTGACGAAAATTCTAACAATTATCGTTTTGTGTTCTATTGTGTTAATAAATGCTCCTGCTAATGTTTGTCTCATATATCGTTACAAGTTTATTATATGTACAGATTATTATTAAGTCATTAATATTATTACTGGTATTATTATCTTTACGTCAAACCTGCCTGGTTAGCTACCACCATACTGCTTGAGTCAGCCGCCAAACGACTTGTCGGTTCTTTCTCTCTTTCTTCTTCTTACTCGGTTGACAAGGCATTAGTGACGGCGATGGTGTTACTCGTGTCCATGGGCGACGGTGACCGCTTACCGTCAGGTGGCTCGGCTGCTCGTTTGTCGGCTATTCACATAAAAAAAAAGTTTAATTCTAATTGAAAAAAAGAGTGACCTAAGTGAAAAAGTAAATTTTGTATTAGTTTTGTTAAATACTACATAAAATAGTGACTTTAAAAGTGTAGAAACTAGGATTACTCACACGAAAAAAGTTACGTCACATTATAAATATACTATATTGCAATAATTAGGCTCTAAACAAATGGGCCAACTGATAGAAATATTCAAAAGCGGCCAGTCAGTCCAGGTGATAAATAATTAAATAAATAAATAATTTACTAATGCATCAAGGCAAAAAGTAGCGATCAACCCTGCAGCCGAAACACATTGAAACATTTTATGATTGAACTTTAAATGAGGGTGCCAGTTATTCAGGCAGTGAAAAGAAAAAAGAGTGAAGAAGTCGTTTTTTTAAAGTTTTGCTATGTTTTTGTTGCACTAACACAATTGTAGTTAATGATGGGAACTTGCTAAGTTTGAAATCTGTGTAAATCTTCACATTATATAATTGCATATCGCTTCATTTAAAAATAATGAACTTAAAGATTCAAGTGAGGAAAATCATAAAATCATCTAAACGAGAAAATCATAAAAGTAAATTGACTTTAATATCTATCTATCTAATCTACACGAGAAGATGATAGGGGCAATCTCGTACGAGTGCTAGAGTCAAATTATTTAAACAAGTATTTACTTAACTAACTAACCCGTCATCCTCATAAGATAATATATCAGTTTAGGTACGGGAAAATTTAGGTAATATAGAGGCCGAGAAAGCTCGACAAATTATTAACACAACAAATTAATTAGAGTGGAAAAAAGTCGATCCTAAATTATACGAACCTCAGCTAACAATATGGGAGACTGAGTAGATGCCTTGACAGCGGAATACAGGACTCATATATCCAACTGAAGAAAAGGCTTTAGATATGGTCGAATTATCGATTATTACAAGCCGCGTACAAGATCTTAAGTATTATTGAGGTGAATAAACCCATACTAATACCAGTTGTATGTTTCAGACGCAGACGTAGCACCATTGACAAAATTTTCGTATTCAATATTCTTTATTCAAATAGACAAACGAATGAATGATAATAATAATATTTACTTTTTGATACCGAACATTTTAAAAGCAGATATCTGAGATTTTAAATATTAAATACTTACCTTATTTTGGAGTACCTAAGAACCTCATTGAACTGAATTCGGCCACAGGAAAAAGTTGTAAGAGTGAGAGGAGAGTTCAAAGATACGTTTTACGTGATCACAGGAAGAAATAAAGTGACACTCCGCTATTTAACTTAGTTCTAGAATATGTCATAAAGGTAGTATCCATACAAAACGTTGCTAACAAATGGTAAGTTATGCCGAAGATTCAACGTTATGTAGAAAGCAGGAGGAAGGAGGAACTTAATGTAGGTACTCTAAAGGAATGCGAAAAAAGGGCCTTGATATAAATCGAGAATAACGTATGGTCGAAGTCCAATTCGTGCGTTCAATGTACCGTTGGAATTTGTATTCGTGTTTTGAAGCTTATTAACATGACAGAAATTTTAAAGTTTCAAATATGGTGCAACTAAATATTGTAACTGCGGCCTCCCATTCGTTACCCAAAAGCGATAAACCATTTTAAAATAAAATAGAACACACATCTACACTCACAGCAGGCGCACACAAATTATATTAATTTATTTATGTATTTAATGACGTTGCTTATTTATATTGCTAAACATTTACACTCCAAATGAGTAGCCGTTGGTTACTGTTACATGACAGAGGCTCATTTGACATTTCTTCTGTCACAATAATAACCTAAATGTATATTTATTAACTAAGTATGAAGGACTGAAATAAATGTTTTGTCTTTCCATGAGTCGTCAAGCAAGAGAAGGATTGGAATTTAAATATGGATCTAAACTTACCTCAAGTGAACATGGATTTGTATGTTGGTTAATCATTGCAACGGAAACTCGCTTCCCGAAATACCAAACACACTATTATAAACAAATTAAAAAACATCCTGTTAACATACATACATAATGTTTCAATAATTCGAATAAAATTAACACGCACTCATTACGGGTCACGGTCAATTCGTGAACTGAACTTTTTTAGCTATTTATTGTATACTATTCAATCAATGTTTAAAAATCTGAGTGCGCTCGTAACATCATGATCTACTCGTACGAAAATTCGTTAGATGGTACTAGCACGATGATTCTCGAATTTTTTGGATTGGTTTAAAAAACCCCAAGATTCTATCGCATACCTGCCGAAGTGATTTGATAATGGCGAAATTCGAGGTCTCTGTCATTGTCTAGGTAGCTTGTTTTTATCGATTATTCAAATTCGGTTTCCTATGGACTTCTCCGTAATGGTCAGGTCGGGTCCGTCGCCAACCCAAAAGCAACCTAGGGAGTGGTCGGCAGCGTTGCATGTGGACAATTTTATGTAAGTGAGATGGAACTGATTTTGAGTCAATATTCACCTCAGGCCAGGTAACATGTGCGATTAACTTATATTTCTTGCCTGACAACGTGTCGGAGATGTATTTGGTGTTTAAAATTTGTTCTCTTACCATTTGGTAACTTAATTGGCAGCTGCTACCGTAAAAATAGAATATCATATATTTACTGTTTTTTCCATTAATTTTAGACTTTATTTCATGATGTTTTTCTATTTTTCAAAACCTAGTTGTCTTTGGTTAGAGACTAGTGTGTTATCTATTATGTGATTAAACTTTACTTGTCGTATTCAGTGTCAGACGGAAGACAAGTGCGTTTTAATTTTAATATTGTCACAACAGAACTAAAAAAAATAATAAACAATTTACAAGAATACCACACTTTTCAGAAAACTTTAAAATTATAATGTGAGTGTAATGCAGTTAACCATATTATTTCAGATTATTAATTGAGCTGATTTATTTCCCGACCGCCGCTTCTGACACCCTTATACCGGTTTACTAACAAACAGATAGCGCACGCTTCGAAGAGCCTCGAAGGTACGTAGCAGTTATCATGCGGTGACGTCACAGACGGTAATCATATATAGGCGGTTGATAGTAGCGCGCGCGCACATTGAAAATTTTTCCGCGAGTGACCCGCCGTTTGCTGCCACTTCACAGTTCATGTCAAATATCTTGTTGTCGCGGACGTCGTGTCCCACCTGCTAAGCTAAGGCTAAGCTAAACGCCAAGTCGATTGTATGCAGCTTAATCTTAGCTATCTGGCCACTTGAGTTCCTGTATAACAAGATAGTGTAATAAACAAGAATTTAAAACGGTAAGTGTAAATTGCATGTTTGTTCTCAGGAAAATAAATATAAACTCTTTGCAGTTATAATTGATATTTACAGAGAAGAAATATTGTTCTTGCGAATTTAAAATAAATGTTCGTTGTAAGTTATAGCAACGCCAAAAAAGTTTATTATTAAATAATTCAATTAATAACATCGTTTGGAGATTTTTGTTTTGTTTGTTACTTTTCTAACATTGCCATTGATATGATGACCTATTGCTATTAATATTTTTTTATATTTATATAATAATCTATGAATAAGGAGTAATTAGAAAAAATGATATTTCCTGATACAGTTACTCTATATTCCATCTACAGTTTTAATGTCTATAATATATTTGTGCTTCCACATAATTCTTGTTAATAAATATTATACTATAATATGTTTACTACCTCAATAAGAGCTCCATAAGGGTACACAATTTTGTACTAATAATATAATGACGTAATTGCTATACTTCCTTTTTATATCGTAAAGCAAGTTGTGTTTTCATAAGAACAAATAAAGCGTTATAGCTTTAGTTCTTAAGAGGGTTAGTTTGGGTAATAGAGGCTCCATTCATTATTAATTCTTAGGCAATTTTCCTGCGCAGGACCCGGCAGAACTTTTACAATGTGGTAGGGCTCTTCACATGACTGCTATCTTTTTCTTTCTGAAATTAACCATGAAATGTTTTTGAGGTCATTTCGGTTCCAGTTAGCGAGCGAGCCAATAATGAGCAGTTTTCCGCTTCCATTTTGACCTTTGTGACTATGCCGACGGTGCCTATGGTGCAACGAATATATACCTGCGGTGGTCTAAAATTATAAGCTAGAGATATTAAAACATGTTATCCACCAAAAATACACCCGTAATACTATTATATTAAAATGTATATGAACTGTGTTTTATACAAAAAAAAAAAAAAACATATTTATATAGACGATTGTATCATTAAGTATATTAATATTGTCCGCAGGGTTTAAGAAAGAAGTTTAGTACTAATTGTTTATTGTCTCTACATGTTCATCAATGGTGGTCAAGGGGACTTATACAAATTCAAATGTGATGTTTTTTTTTTTAAAATATATCAACGACTTTAGAGTTCTTGTAATGCCCAGTAACCAATCTCGGTTGATCCATAGTTCTATAGAAATAACACACAAGTGCATTTCTGTTTCTAAAGAGTAAGAATCGCCTTGAAGTGATAACGCGTAATAAATGATATAACAAATGATGATGATAGATAACTAATGATAGTTGTTAATATAAGCTGACATTTACAGACTTTTCCCAAAGCTAAGCTCCGATGTACAATGTAGATGTTCACCAAGCTCATGTAGGAATTGGGAAACATCACACACTGAGAATAATATAAATGACGGACAGGTGTGTAGGTTTCCGTATGATGTTTTTCATCACTGAAGCACGTTATAATTATATTCCAATACGCACACAAATTTGTAAAATTATGGTTGTGTCCAGGACTCTAACGAATGCTCCTAAAGCGAGATATCACGAAGTTAAAACAATGTTTATTACTCCTGCACTCACACCATATTCAAACCGATACGAAAATCTGCTTCACGGCGGAAATATCAGGTGTGCCGATGTTATTTCCGCAGAGTTACGGTATGGAGGTCATCTAGTTAAATATGTACTTAATAAAGTTCTTAACTATGACTCACTGACAGACTATGCACAGCTAAAATCAGTAAGTCTTGAAGCATATATCAGTAAGTCTCTCTGCACAAGAAGAAAATTAGCACAGAAGATTCTTATATAAAGTAAGGTTAGCGCTAATGAAGGATTTTTGAAAAATCATTCTTTAATTAGGTGGAATCGTATAAATATTTAATGTACGTCTGTCATAACTAAACTTGTAATCTAATAATGATATATAGAAACTCATGTAAATCACAAACTCGTGTATATCTAGTATTCTAGACAGAATAGTAGAGACAAGTTCATTAATCCTCAAGCGTAGAAACATGAATTCGATTACCAAACTAATTTAAGAATGTTATTGTTTATTTGGTGTTCACATTGAATAAAGGAATCGTAGAATTATTATTGTATATATACTAATTTTTTGCTCTTTTCTATGCAGTGTTAAATCTGATGTGGCGTTTTCCTCAAATGAACTGCATGACTTCATTATAAGTACAATGTAATAATCAGTAATAATTGCTGAGAAATAACTTAGGTTATACTTGACCTTATTTGGATACTTGAAGGTTTTGTTCGAATGCCGGGCTTATAGTACATGATTTGATTTATTTGAAAATCATTTAACGCACTCAAAATTAAAGGTTAAGTTAAATTTGGCATTGTATTATGCTTAAAGTTACATTGATTATAATGCGAAATTACTTTTACATATTGTTGTAACCATTTATATTGATTTAGGCTATTAATTAAAATAAAACCTTCATAAATCAAAGGTAAAATCAAAAAGTAAAATGAGCTAAAATAACCACCTTTTAAGAGGCATATCATAAAAAGGGAAAGTTGTCCCGGGTGGGTTTTATTTCATAATAATATTAAGGACGTCATGGTTTGGTTAATACGAGTTTAAGAGCTAGTCCAATCTCTCTCACATACATTTTCTTGCTTGACATCCTATATCTTAATTGTTCAATTTTGTTAATAAATCAACTTAGTTTTTTGTAACCTTTGACAAAGGTAAAGAAGATAATATTGTATTGTATTTTCTTGGTTTTCTATGTGAAAGTCGTACCTTGTCGTAATATGTAGAAAGAGCGCATCTAATTTTCTTGCAATTTTCTTGCACTACAAATAGCTTTTTCCTAGTGTCAATTCATAAATTGTACCTTAGACATACTATTACAAGTAATGTACTTAGAAAGTTACTATACTTTTGTATGTCTATTTCTTGCGTGAACTCTTTCTTTATATTTTTATTATCTCATAATGTAAATCGAATGGTATCCACACCCTTTCGAATGAAATACTTAACTACTTCGTTGCATGCAAAGGTATTATATATAATTGACTCACGTTACATAAATGTCTTTGTTTACGTGCTCTGTTATTCCTTAGATATTAAAGTATACAAGCCCCTATTATATTTGCTGTTATCAAACGAATCTTCATTTATTATCGATGGTACATTATATCTTTCTGGATTTAGAACATTTTCTTGCTTTATGGGTTACATTGTTTTCGCAATCAGTAACGGGTTGAATGCTCTGTTACTTTTACAAAAGTCATTGACCAAATTGCATATATAATATATAAACATAATCCATGCGTGGATATTAGGCTCAAGGTTGTTATTGTAACCTATTATCCATTCATGCGGAGTTTTCATACAAGGAAATTGTCTTTTGAAGGTCTATTTTATATTTTGAGTTAGTTACTTAAAAAAAAAAACGAACGATACTTTGATTGGCTTGTCGGGTGTGTCTAGAATTGTATATACCGATAGTAAGTGGCATTCAGGGAGTTTAATTGGTTTCTTTTCTAGAGTTTTTATCACGTTTGCTATTGAAAAACTTAACTAATGCTAACTTTAAAATGTCATAAATCTCTAAACCATTGGTTGATACTTAATGTGGATATATGAATCACTTTATATCTGAATGATTTTTTTTATATCGTAAACTCGAGCTATTGTACCGATTGATTATTTTTCCTTAATTTTTATAGATTGTCCAAATGCTTTTTATTAATAATTCAGCAGATATCCTGTTGAACGTAGGTCGAGGTAGTAGACTCATCTTTAAACGTCCTGATTCCTCTGGATTCGCTGTACATCAGGTCATCAGTCAAACTAGTTATGGAGAACTTGTTTAGTTATGGAGAAATTAGTTTGTGACTTCAGCTAAATGCCTGTTTTTTCAATTTTGTAAGTCACGTTGAAACACATGTTTATTGACAGGATTCATTAATTTGGATTCAGTTGCTTAGCAAAACAAAATATCAAAAATACTCAGCTCTCAACTACTGTTAAGGAATATGACTTTGAACTAGTTATCATTCGATACTACACATTTTTCACGGTGAACGAAACTATTGGAATATCGTATATACTAATATGAAGTCATATGAATAAAATTGGAAAGGCAATTAATATTTTAATTTAAATGTGACTGGTTTGAATGAAATACCTAGATATGTTTCATTAATAAGTTGTTTACATAATTAATAATCCATCTAAAAATACTATTTACATTCACAAATACAAATACACATTTAGGTGTTTTTCTTCCATGTTACAATTGCTTTATGGGTACATACTACGATATACATTTTTGGAAAGAAATTCTGTACATAATTGACTAAAAAGTTACGAGTAAATTAAATTATTACAACGAATTAATTAATTACTAAATTACATAAGTGTAATTAATTAAATTTATGTTCGTTTTAATGATGTTTATTTCTGATAAAGAGAAATCTATCACTTACATGAGAACTTTAATTTGAACTAACTAAATAATCCAGTGTGGGTAGTTTTATATTACAACTGAATGTTGACCGACTTGACAGTTTTTGCAGTGTAACTCCTAAACTCTTCCTAACCTCTAAAATCAAGATTAATATTTTCCGAAGTTTTACGATATTTAAACGGTCATTATTCTATTCGGGACTAAGACGAATCCAAAAAACCAAATATTATTACAATAAAGTCGGTATAGCTGTTTTTGAGTTATAAACGTTGTAACTAACGCAATTTATGACTTCGTTTTATGTATATATAAGTTTGTTGTTGTGTTTGTGTTTTTTGTTTGTAAGTAATGTTTCTTTGTATATTGTTTATAGGATGTTAAATAGTCACAATGGTATAGGATTTTTATTGTCTTATTTTGTAAGACTTGTAATGGTTTAATATTCGGATTTTCCGCGCTTTCCCATACTTCAATTATGTCAGGTTAATGAGTTTTAGCTACACAATTTTCAATAATTAACTCAGCTTTTATTGCTATATTTCTAACCATGTTATGAAGTGATCCTACCAGAGAAGATAGTTTGGCTTTTATACGCTATACGGGTGCTATCCATGTTAATTTACTGTCCGGCATTAATCCAAGTTATTTTTCTTGGTTTATGTATATACGCAACACACAATTTGTTATAAATCTTAAGAGACGAATCACATAAAAACTTCATATGTACTAAGTTATGGGCCATATTGATTGAATCAACACTAATTGAAATGAACCGTTAAGAAAAGAAACAACACTATAACGGGAGAATGGGTCAGTGTGTGAACATTTTCATTCATACATTCTGTATGGACGTCCGTAATTTGTTTAGTCACATGAGAATGTAACTATAGTGGGCATTTCGATTGAATATTAACAGACACCCCGTCAGGCGTAGATCTTGCAACATCTCGCCATTTTACTCTTGTATATTAATTGCACTCTGACTCGCAAATCGTTAAACTTCTTCGTTATTGGTACCTGTAAAATAAAATCGTTATGAATAGGTGCCTGTACCAGAATTGGCCACTTTGTAAAATTTGCAAAATAAAACAATCTCGTGCATATCCTTCTTTAATAACTGTTAAATGTCCGTACATTTAATACAAAAAATGTAAGAAAAGTTTGTAGAAAACATTCTTGTAGATTTTTTACGCAGATCATATAATTGTATATTCTACAATAATAAACTTGTCAATTACATGTATTTTGTTCATCTACAGAGCGATCACCTTACGTAAGTAGCGATAAAAGTTATCCTTGACGGCACTTTAATAAAACTAAGCTGGTTCATCGCGTTTCCTCACTGTTGTGTTGTTGTAAATTTTATTACAAGTGTGGTACCTTCGCAGCATACTAGATATATAATGAAGGAATATAAAGTGTCTGCAATTTTACTGCATAAAATAAATGCAGAGAAAAATAGCTTTACAATATTCTATATATTTAGTTCACATGGAAAATACAAACAAAACATTATGTATCTGTGATTACTAATTATTATTATATTTGTATTAATGATTATTGTATTTGTATCGGTTACTTTCGGAAATACAAAGATTTTTGGGCCAATTACAATGGCGATTAATAAAAAAATCTGTATACGGCGCATATTGTACTGGAGATATAGGTTTTTTTATGTCTACTCTATTTCGAAATAAAATAAACAGCGACTACAATTCTAACAACTAGGCAGTGATTTTATGATCTACGTATTCCTGCCAGGTTAGCGTCTAGAAATGATTAGTCTCACTGGCCAAACTAAGTGATATATAAGGTTTGTGAATGCCAGTACGACCGTAACCTACAAACGTCAATGGTAAAGAATTACGAGTATGTAACTACTAGCGAATCCGACAGACGTTGTCCAGCATTAAAAACAATTTTCTGAATCTCAATCGCAGAGCTAGGAGTACCTACCGGGCGGGTCCTCTTGAACTTAAGGTTCCTCTTAAGCTTCTTATAGAACAATCTATACAAATATTATAAAGAGAGAGCGTGTATGCGGAGGGTAATATCTGGAGGAAGTATAGCAGGTATTAACTATAATTTGATATATATTAGCTAAGTTATGATATTATGGATTATACCTACACAATATCTACTTAAATAGATAAAAGTTCGATTCGAACGACGTCGGGGCGGACCGCTAGTATTTTATATAAAGATAAACCAATTACATGTTACAGTATTGACCAATCTAATTGAAAAGAAACGCTTATTACACTAAATGGTGTAAACAAATACTAGTTGATTTCTGTAAATTAATTGCTGTTCTTTTTTTGAGGAGGTTTCCTGCAAAGAAATATGTTACTACAAAAGACTATATTTGTAATATAGTCTACTTATATAAATATTAATATTGATTATAAAAATTCAGTTGCAGCTATCTATCCTGATGATAAAACTGTATAAATACTGCACATCTTTGTCACACATACAAACATATGTGTGTATATATATATATGAACTCGATGGTAATTAACTAGTAATGTTAATATGTTCACATTAGACAAAGTATGATCTGTGTTAAAATATTATCTGTGTCATTGGTATAAACTTACATTTCATTAATACTTACCGGCTGCACTTTGACATTATTTTTTCCATACAAAAGTGTTGCTCGAGAATTTTGGTGTAGACTTTCGACATAATCCTTCGCGCTAGACGCTGCTGCAGTGCCAGTACCTGAGAAATGTGGTTCATATGTAACGTATAATATGTAAGGTAACCCCAAACAACTTTCATCAAACATTACCGATATGTCTGCATCGAAACTCCAAATACTCCTTACTCATTAATTTACGAGCACTTCACACGAAATATTAAACACATTTAGTAGGCAATCAATAACTTGACAGCATAAAATTTGTCCATGATTAAACGTCTAGCAATTAATTGCACAAATAATAACGAAAATTCCAAGACGCCCTATGTTATTATTATTAATTCAACGGCTAATGTAATTTAACCTTATTCAATTTAATAATACCGTTAGCCCAAAGCATTGAACTTGTCAATGGAGTGTTCATTTAGTCTTGTAAGGCAACATTACCCTCGTCAAAGATAAAGATGACAATCGAGACGGCACAGAACAGTAAATTAGCGCTGTGCTTGTTAACTACATAGATTGCATTACTAGCTGCCAAAATCCGCAACGACTTGACTAACATAATTCGTGCATAAAAAGTGCTCAGACATCATAATTAAATGGCGAAAAAATATATTACAATTTACCATCACATGGAATTGCACTGAAGCATTGCCTTACAGCAAATAGAAAAATGCAAATGAACAAATGAATAAATATGTTACAATGAAAATCAATACCAACCTGTACTGATAGAGCCGCTTTCATCCGAAGAAGCGTTCAGACTTCGCCTAAAGTTGAGTATTGGCCTCCTGACTGAGGGAGGCGTCGTCGTTCCAGCTGACATGCGATGTCGCTGTACCTACAAGTTTTAGATTCCCTGCTAAAAACTGCCTTAAACAAATCCATACAACTCATAATGTACAAAGTTAAGTGTAAAAATATTCAAAGGTCTAAATAATCTAATTAGAATCTCAGGTCCAGAATAAATTTCTTTAGTTTGGAACTTGGAGTAATAAGTACACTTCAGGTTATTGCTCTTTTAAGAATACCAGGGTTGAGTCACTCATGTGCGCGTACCGAATGCTTACATCTTTACATTTGTGAGATATTGGTAATGTGCGATCACTTATAGTGATTTCTCTTCTCGAGTCCATTTTTAACGTAGCCATAATTCAAACCACCTAATGAATTAACATAGGCAAAGAATAGCCATACTTCATTATCTGAAAAATCTGTACCTATCTAAAGTCTGTGCATACACAAATTATGTAGCACACAATGCCAACAGAGTAATTTGAAACATCGTAGCATCGTATTTTATCTGCTAGTATGATGAAAGATACCAAACTTAAATATTATTGGATATTATTATCGAGGTAAAATCAAATAAACCAGATCACAACTGTGATGTACTTGTTTTCCGATATATCCATCTCCTTCCCACTCATGCGCACCGAAAGAGACGGCGAATAGCCCGTTCTAATTAGTTGCAATTTGAAAATTGATGTGTCGACACCGTTTGGAGCTGCACCGCGTGCGCTTTTTCTTATGAGCAAATTTGGCTACAAAATCTGTTTTTCTTTTTATATTGGGTCAAAACCGCTCCTACATATTGGTTGTAAAACCGAAAACGACTTCTTGTGAATATAATAACTACGTGTGAACTACTGTTTGTGATCGTACCACGTGTGCCACCGCGTGCCGTGTCCTACGAGGATCGTCGCCAGGAATATCAAGTAAGTGTGCATGAGTTCCGTTCCTTACATACAGCTTTGCATATTCCATTCCAGCTGTACTTCCGCAACATATAAAGGATATATTAAAGGGTGATTTGGTACGTGGCGATTTCTCCTACCACGCTAAACACGCTTTTATACAGTCCACTGCTACTCCACCCCCTGGAACGCCAGGAGCCCAAAAGAAGTGTGGTAATCACTAACAAATAATTTCTGGTAACCACAACTGTATCAAATTTTGTCTGGCCTTAGAGCCGGATCCACCAAATATATTTTCCATTTAAAGTAGTAACAAACGCAACGCTATTTCCAAGGACTGAGTAGGAACGCCTTGTTCAATGGTATACGTTGGCCAACCCCATCAATCTGACTTAAATAAAAAGTCACTTTATTCCTGGATACTAACCAACTCGTCCGCAGGTGGGTCTGTCCAGAAGCAAGCTGGAGCTTTGGCTTTCGAGTACTCCAGGGCGCAAGGCCCGACTAGCAGTGAACTGAGAATGCTGCCGAAGTCAGGATCGGCGACCAGGGCGTCACGTTCGTAGTACCTTGTAGCGTTATTAACGAGATACTCGATGATCTTCGACAGTTGGCGCTCAAACAGCGCTATGCGGATCCAGAGGTATCTACGAAGCAAGCAGGATTAATTACTGTCAGTTATATTTCATTTATACACGGCTGTATAAAAAAATCAATGGTATATTACCCGATTTCGTACATTAAACTAGCTCCTACATTGTCTATGGTAGTCTCACTTAAAATTACAATATAATTATTACATTATAAAACATTTCATTGGACTTATAAAAACAAATTATTAATTCCCGGGTTTCGTTAAAAACCTTATTCCTTTATAATTCTGTCAATCTAACAATAAACGTAAAATAATTATGATGCCATATAAACTGCGAGTGTTTTTTTTTTTTTTTCGCCTTTTATTTTTTTTTATATTATTTAATTTTTTTTTTTTTTTATTCAAAAAAAAAATTAGTTTAAAATTTGTCCATGAGAATAATTTTTTTTAACTTTTTTTT
>DWPT01004011.1:0-13733 GCA_018251895.1 Agathymus mariae mariae
ACTCGTTGTTCACCTATCACAGATGTGCAGTAACTTTATTGGGGGTGCCTAATACTTTTGGCCAAGGCTGTATTTCTATAAACTCACGGTTCATAATACTTTTAATTGTTGCCCGCAATCCTTTTTTGCGGTCCAAAAACAGAAACGCCGGAAAATAAACGCTTTCATAACTGACTACCCTGTAGTCCAGTCGGTAGTGACTTTATCAAAGCCAACGTAGTTCGATTCTCGACCGGAGCAGACATTCGTGTGCCGAATCCTCGTCGGGACAATAAGAATTCTAGAGCGAGGGTGTGGTGTGTGTGGGCGATTATTTATTTGATTAATTTATCATATTGTCATGTCAATTTTCTATATTGCCCCCATTGTTAGCCGTCACTATTAATATTCTTTAATTTACTATATGTTTTACTCATTGTATCTAATCTATATGATTTCTGTACAATGAATTCGTAGAGTAACCAGCATTAGCATACGGCACACAACTAGAGACGTTAGTGATCCTACAGAAGTTAGTGTTTGTTTCGGATCTATGAAAAACTAAATATATTATTTGGAAATTAATATTGTGTTGCATTCTATCCCTTGCTTCTCGTGAAGAGCTGAGTAGCAATAAATTTTATTTCGCCCATTAAATAGTTATTATTCGCTACGCCAAACTTTCCCTCGGCGTGGCAAAATGGCTGCGCCGAGGATGTTCACAAGGCATTATGGGCCCAGTTGTGTAATAAAGCCAGACTCATTAAGGCAGTGCCTATCGGAATAATAAAAAATAGCTCAGGACCTATCGAATGCAGAGGTTTCGTAGATGTTATTGTAACGACCTGTAATCTAATTGAACCCAATCATATCTCGGCTCCGTATCTTAAATGATCGATTTGGCTAAGTAACTGCATGTGTAGTTCGTGGTTAGATCGGAGACCGCTGCTGGCAAAAAAAATCTGAGCATTTCTTTCATATCCTAGACGGCATGAGAAGGTTCCCGTTGTAATCGGTAGATAGCAATCGTAGAGCTGCGTCAAAGATCTTTGTGCGGAATAAGAAACAAAGAACACGAGGGTTGGCTAGTAACTCGTATACAAAATATAAATATAAAATTTGTTTTTACTGGAGCAATGCCGTGGAGTATATTGAAGGCCTTCTTAATTACGAGAAGACCTGTTCTGCGATGTTGGACGACTTACGTACTATAACGGATTTTTTTAACAAATTTTATTCACTACAATTTTCATCACTATACAAAATGCTTTTCAAATTATTATATGAGAGCGTAAATAATATTTATCTGAATTAATTGGATTACCTATATATATAGGTATTGTGACTAAATGAAAAAAATTGAACCTTTAGCTTAGAATATCGTCATGTTCATTTGTCCGTCACATGACACGGGTGGGAATGGGCACCCAAGTAGTGTGCTTTAATGTCCTAAAGAGATTGAGTGAGTCGGAAATTCCATATAACAATACATGAAGGTAACACTAACGGGTTTGAGTACCGTATGTAAATCGAGATATTATCCACTAAGCTCACCGAAATTATATACTAAACTGATATATTTTTTTATACACATCTCACAACCCCGCACTAGGATTCACTGTGTTGCAGCGTTGCAGCAGGCATGGACAAACACAAATATGACATCACAAACATCCATAACCCGAGAACAAACCGGAGTCGAACCCAGGACCCCTCGCTCGGCAGGCAGGGTCACTACCAACTGGGCTATGGGGTCGTCAAACGTCTATCGCTTGTAAATGATACGTTTTCAATCAGGGAATCCATAGTTTAAACGTTATTCGCATGTTGAATTACCGAGAACGAGTATTTAGATTTAAATTTGATATTAGGAACCGTGAGTTACATTCCCACCGACAGGCTTTTGATGTCGGCTACGATGTAACTGTGCGTTTTAATTGTCAGACAAGTAATTGGGACGGCTGACAGTGTTTTTATACAATAAATCGCAGTTTTGCGTTTAGATGAACTGAAACTGAGTAAATGTTATAACATCAAATAAAATTTCGGTTTTAGCAACAACATCTATGTCAAACTGAACACGCCACTTCGTGTTTGTGTGTGTGTTACTTGTATGTGCATTTTGGATTTTTCTGTTAACAGAAAATAAGTAGAGCAAGCAAAAAATTACACGCACAAGTGTATTTACTGACTACCTAAATTATCAAATGATTTTGAATTTTTTGGACGTATTGGGACGAACAGATCCCTCCAATCCCATGCTGGCAAAATAGGTAGTCGCAAGAGGCGACAGAAGCCAACCTGCTTGGTGGTACTCGTAGTTCATCGTGTAAGGATTATATTATCAGTGTTATTATTAAGTCATTAATATTATTTACTGGCATTATTAACTTTTCGGGAAGTCTGTCTGGCTGCCGCCGCCTCGTCTTGTTCCGGCTGGAGGCTTGAGAGCCCTGGTACTATTGCCGACAACGCATCAGTGATACCTTTAGTGTTACTCATGTCCATGGAAGACGGTGATCACTTACCATCAGATGGCTCGTGTGCTCGTTTGTCGGCTACTCACATAAGAAAAGAGCCGACAAAAGACCAGGCTGAGTACAACCTTGTTCCACTGTGACATATTTATAATGCTTCGGTTAGAGTGTTGGAGAAACAATAATAAGGGCGTCCAACAATTACAACTTGGCTCTCCCATACAATAATCGAACTGTTTAAGGAATTTCATGGTTCACTCTAGAAGAGTAATAAACAATTCTACTGTCATGTCTTTATGACAACAAAACAAATTAAAATTTAAGTTCAAATCATGAAATCATTTAGGTACTTTGTAAATAATATTGCACGTAATTTTTTTTTTTTGTTTCGAATACCATATCGAGAAGTTGCTTTATTATGGAGAAGAAACGGCGAAAGCAACTCCTCAGCAGACTTTTAAATTTAACAATACAATTACAAAGTAAATTATAACCTGCGTTGAATTTGGTACCGCATTATTATCTCCAGACGTCCTTATCATTTATATATTCATCATCTATATCAGAATATCCCTTAGCTAAAAACTGTGATTTTACGCGTCGCTTAAAAGTTCCAGTAGGTAACTCATGTATCAAATTAGGAATTTTGTGGTAAAAACGAACATATGTAGGGCTTGGATCGCACATAAGAACGCTGAACTACACAAATTTCTTTTTTCTATTGCTTATGTTGTATTAAATGTAACATGAGTTTTAGATATCTAAGTCGTTTTTAAATATTCACACTTAAATCATCTTGAGTTACATCCTACACATATTAAAATTTTTGATCACATCAATGAAGATGATTTTTCAACGCAACCAATACTTAGGTGGACTATGCAAGCAGTAGTAGCCAAGTGTTTAGAGAGCTTGAATTGAGTTCGAGTTGTGGCCTACACGCATCTCCTCATATTATGTGCGTATTACAAATCAATTGCCACTTGCTTCGGTGAAGGAAAACATCGTGTGAAAACCTGCGTACCTGAGGGACTTAATAATATTCTCAAGGGAGTGTGAGGTCTGTAAATCTTTAGATCTAAATCGTGGCTTTTACCCCTCTTATTGGAACAGGGAACCTAGTTCAGCAATAGAACAGTTATAAGTTGTAATGATGACGTACACTACAGTATTTTCTTCGCGTGATATGGGTTTAAGTCACAGTACAGCAGAGAAACACGTGGTTTATGTAGTTTCCTATAACATGCCGTAGTTGTCTACCGGTGAGGGTATAAATAGGATCTATGGATCGCATAACGACAGGCGTCTGTCTCAATAGATAAATGTTGGGGACGAGACATCGGTCGTGTGTCGCTGCGATCAAACTGACACAACAAATTTACGTAAGATTTTGTTTGATGGAATCGGAAAAGTGTCTATATATAGAACAATATTTCGAAGATCACTCATCAGATTGCTCCAAATGGATATTTAGGAGTTATTTATTGGACTCAAGTTAAAGTACACCTGTATATGTTGTACGTACAAAACTGTATTGTTTGAGATTATATTGTGTTGTATACTAAGGTTACCTTGTTGTACGGAATCTATGCCGTACTTCATAAATATCGTCCGCAACCGAAAAATGTATTTATCGTTTCTCAGGCAGTTAATACATTTCCTGTTGGCCCCAAATTTTTTAGAGATGACTTTTCTGTAAATTAGAAACGTGTTCACATATTGCAACAGTTGTAGGGAAGCAGTCAACACTTTGGGGTTACTTCTCTCTTTACGGAATGAAATACATACATTTTAGGGAACAAAGAGTATCCTATATAGTGGTCCAGATATATCAGTAGTAAATGTAACTAGTAGCATCTAAATCTGATAAGTAGTTTTAGTGTGATACGTGCACAGACAGACATACCGTTAAAAATCTTAAGTATATTAATAGAATATTTCCATCAATACTACGGAGCCTAGAATTTTGAAAAAATATACGTATGTATGTATTACTATTATATTATATTATTAATGTGAAAATTCTTAAAATTTCAACAGGAAACTTAAAATCCTACATACGTTTACAGCACCTTTATGTACACACACACCACAAATGCGAGTTTCCCCTTGGCCAGGTCAATTAACGATAAATTATTATTCCAACGTTACATGCAAATTTAGTCCGAGCCACGTTTTGTACGTTTATGTATTTTATTGTGAAACGATATAACATCATAGAGTAGGTACGTACTTCCGACACGTTTCAATTACAAGAACAATAGCGGTATTATACATCATTATACATTTCAGATGGAATACTACTCATACGTAAGTATACAATTCATATGTTACTTCATATTTACGTATGGCCAAGGTCGAGAGTAAAATACTATGATTTGTTCATATACTTATTTAACTTATTTAACCCCGCTTCGCTTCGGGAAAACAACGCCTTACGCTTAGAAATAGCGGCAGCATTGTTTTAGGACCGGGTTTTTAATGTTTTATGAATTAGAAATATATTAATTTATAACTTTTTTATTTATGGACGGATTGCAATGAAACGAACTTAAATGGGAATCCCGCAATACTTTAGAAAAAACCGTAACGGTTAAGCTGTTTCTGAGATTATCGCGAAACAAACAAACAGATGAGAATCCTAAAAAAAAATTATTTTGGATTCTATTGCATTAAATACGCCTAATAATAGTTTTTCTCATATGTCCTTAATGTACACAAAACAATCAGTTAGAATTTTATTATATGTAATATAGACCAACGGCCCGTTCCTACCGCGTTCGGGTTTATCAATTAATTATTATACATATAAACTTGATTTATAACATTAGTCCATACGGAATAATGTACCTTTGAAATGTTAAAAATCTCAAATAGGTGCTGTGGTTTTGCAACAGAAACTCACAAAAGTCGCACTCTCTCAATATAATACTAGTATAGACTTGTTTCAAGGACAACACGTTCAGGATTGACGCATAGTCCATTCCTGAGATACGACTCAATTAGATTCACTAAAGCCAATCTCCCTGTTTCTGGTGCTTGCATCTTAACAACGACCGAGGCCTTGCCGTCTGTGCCAATGTAATCCTGATTCTGATCTGTACGTGCCTGGCCAGTTACTAGTTTCCTTCTAGCATCGAGCTCGGGGTTCTCCCTCAGCAGGCAGGATCACTAACAACTGGCCCTCAATATTGGTTGAGATATTTCGAATATTTTACTGATATCACCTCGTTTCCTGATACAATAATTTGCCTGTAACGTATTATAACAATAAGAAAGTTTTGTTCAGAGAAAATTTGTTTTAGATTTGCATTCCATTGCTCTAACTTCAATAATAGAGAAATGTTTTGTCTTTGAGAGGCTTCATGGATAAATGTGTAGATGGTAGCTATTTTTTTTGCGTATAACTTACGCACACAGTCCAGTACACAATGATACAAAGCGCCCAACGCACTTTCCCGTAACAATGTCGATCGCACCGACAGATCTTCACAGTTCACACAAAGCGTGTTCCGACGGACGGACAAAGAACGTTTATTACTATCATGCTAATCCCGGGGCGAAACCAGTTTCTAATTTCCATCCATTTGTGGTGTTATTTTCTTGCAGCGTTACCATTTAATCGAAATGTTAAACGTATTCTTTATTCCGAGTATTTTAGTTCAAACTCAACGACCTCTAATCGGTGTTATGTGTGACTCTGATGCGATTCGTATATAGGATGCGTAGTCCGCCAAAAGAGTATAACCGATCGTTCGCACCGTTGATCTTTGATGATCATCACCGTTGATCATCTTTAACAACAGATAGTTAAAGTTTGATTATGAACATCGCTGAGGGGTTTTTGTTAAAACAAAGCATCCGGTCCGATATTTTTGTAGAACTAAATTACGCACGGCAGTAAAGAGATAATTATGTTAATAGTTGTGTTTTGTTGAAAGATAGCGCTATTGGGAATTCTTTCGTTGTATTCATTATATTGGAAATGGTAGATAAAATGAAATCGCTCGAATCGAATCGAACATCACTTAGGATGGGGTACTTAGATCAATCATACAATAGGTATACCTAATTGCATTCATCCAGGTGTTTTAAGGAACAATGGAACATACATCCCGTGGAACATATTAGCACTAAGACGAATTCAACACTTGATTGTTTCAGTCGTTTGTAAACCGTCGGTCATGTATTGTACAGTACACAGTTTCCATCAAAACATGCATAAATTCATCCTCAGAAAGGACATTGACTTTATTCAATTGTAAACAATAATAGGAGCGTGTTTGCAGCAACAGTTTCCTCGTTAACAGAAAAACATAAGCACGTCGCAGCACAAAAGAGACAGCACAAGCCATGAATGAATTACCAATGTTGTGGCAAGGTTAACAAAAAAGGGTTAAAAAGCACGCGCACCGTTCCCGTAATACAGCGTAACGCTAATTAGTCACGCCACGGATTACGTCAATCACTTGAATAAACTTCGGTCAAGAAACTTTGCCTCGATATTACAGCTTCTGCTACTTGACGAAACGACAAAAATAATATACAAACATCGTTATAAAGTTAGAAAACGACTGTCTGATTTTTTTTATTTTTAAATGAAACAAAGAAAACATATTTAGCGCAGCGCGGTAACATGGTACTTATAAACGAAAGAATAATTAACATTAAATGAAATGTATCTTTATAGCAATTAACATACTAAATAAAGCATTTCGAACGTACCTACTCTACACGGAGATATGACGAAATAGTACTACTTATTTTGTGCCATGGAACAGCTAAGAATCACGACTGCCTGTTTTCAGTGCACTTTCCTTTTTCCGGTATAATTATTTGGGGCTTCAACGCTGGTTTAAATAGTATCTAAGTAGTGTTAGGATGCATTCATGGTATCATAGATCACGTGTACAACATCCAGGGCACTCAAGGATGCCCAACGTCAATACCTCTCCTTAAAACGCGTAACCCTTTCATTTTGTACCAATTTTTTGTGGTATTCTTATATAGTTTCACTTGACCTAAAATATCCTAGAGCCTTCTTTATGTTCGTGTTCAATATTTATTTATTTGTCTTTAAACAAATACCGTGAGTTCGATCGACGAATGCATGAATGAGTCATTGACACAGCCTTTACAATTAACGTTATACACTTGTAGCTGTCCAATGTATATAAACAGAATATATTTTTAGTAATAATTGTATTGTAATGCGGCCGAATTGGTGTACTGAATATTTCGATAATATTTATGTAGGCAGCCTTTCTTATGTATAAGGCTAAAACATATGTACCTGGAAACACTAGCTTATGTTGACAGTCATTATTTGTAGCTGTCCAATGTATATAAACAGAATATATTTTTAGTAATAATTGTATTGTAATGCGGCCGAATTGGTGTACTGAATATTTCGATAATATTTATGTAGGCAGCCTTTCTTATGTATAAGGCTAAAACATATGTACCTGGAAACACTAGCTTATGTTGACAGTCATTATTTTATTTATCCTAGAAAATGACTGGTGAATCCGGAAATAAATCTTTTGCCGCGTAATAGTAAATAACATTTAGTATGGAAGTACTGCCAGAGGGTAGTAAATTATGTTTCCATATGCTTATATGCAGCTATTGATATCAATTAATGTTTTAGTTCATAGAAATCGATTATAAAAACAATATAATTGGGGAAGCGTGAAATTTATTAAATGCCTGATAAAAATGAATTACTATCATTTCGGTGGCTTGCGTTACTTCTAAACGCGAGCCGTAGCTTTCATGTTGCGAACCAAGGACGGGTTACTAAGATAAAATAATTATACAGAATCACAGACCAATCGCTTAAGCTGATCGTAAGAGATCGACAGTTTTAAAAAAACTTGTCGTAGATCAGGGTATTTTCTTCCCCGATACAAAAAAGGTACATTCCGTTATAAACAATATCAAAGAAACAATGCATTTTGTTAGAACTGTATAAATATTTACCCAGCAGGTTTCATCACGTAATCTTTTAACAAATCGATAAATATATAATTAATTTCAATACGGACACGATAGCGATATCAGTGCGCCGGTGTGCGCCGATTCGAACCTAGATCCGAATTAACTAGAATCACTATATGCGCGGTGAACGGGGGTTAAGGTATGTACATTAAAAATAGAGGTCAGATATTAATGAGGGAAGTCATTTACGCGGTATGCTACTCGCGTCCCAGACCGAGCGTGACCTGGAAATCTAATGACGTCATGTTTAATTACCACTCATAATTGAAAGCACCTCCTTTCTTCCTTTCTATAATATGGAGCGGCTTGTGGAAGAAGAACTCTGTTCTAGTTAGCTGGTTAGCTTCTATATGCAATGGAATTCGGACTCTTCGGCTTCAATACACCAGTACGACACTGCAGCGTGAGGAGCACTGCTGACTTTGCGGTGAGACCATTATAATTATGGTTATTCTCACTAGTATAACAAATAGTTTAAACATAATGAACGGTTATTATAACGACTTATTTAATGACGTCACTGCGGAACCAGCAGTGATTTTAATCTGTAACACAAGAATGCAGGTCTTGTGTCATAATTAAAATGGCGCATTTACTTCGGTACAAATGAAGCACAACGAGCGATTTAAATGCCTGATGAGATTCTGTGTGACTCAATTCTGAGGGCTGGTACTGGTGAGAAGATAACGTCATATGATAAGAAATCAGAAAATGATTTAAATTAAATATTGACAGCGCTTTTAAGTTCAAAACTTTTTACAGGAATTCAATTTGAAGACCAGAGAAAAACATGACAATATAATCAAAGCACCTTGCCTCTTGGCTTTAATGATTCTGTCCTTTGTCAATAACATAAAAAGAAGAGAATATTCCATCGCAATCAACTGCGCCCGGAATTCAAAAAAGTTTTACTTAGAAATCCTTGAGCGCGCCAAAAGTGACAGATAAAAAAAGGTTACGAGAATGAAGACCAGAGAACCAGAAACTCCCGCAATTTTTATAAAAACTCTTCAAGCGATACTCGGAACATCCCTCATTCGGTTACGAACCAAATCAATCAATTCCCGTAACGCACTTACACATACGAAATTCCCGGGAAGCAATCAATGTCGAGCTCAACTCGACCAAGGCTGTACGTGAGCGAAAGAGACAGCAGTACTCGTGTGGTAGGCGTCGAGGCAAGGACGCAAGACCTGCCAATTTCAGTAAGGCGTCACAAATTTTACTGCAGTATATGTACATATAATTTATTAATTTGAATCACAAAATATTTTTTTAAACTATTTTAACTGATCTGGAACATTGCAAATTACGAATATGTAAAATCAAAATCGTATTTTATTTAAATCAGCACTGACAACATTTTATTTCCTTACGTATCAGTTATGCTAATATACATCTGCGAATATTCCGAAGAACAATGAGCTACCATTAACAACATAACACATAATTTTGTTATTAAAGTTTTATTTCTGGCACCTATCGCCAAAAGAGTACGGGAGTGCAAGTCATTCCAAGACCAGAATTTGTCCATCTTCAAAGTGAAACTGCACTGTGTATTGTAACAATATTCCCAACTGTTGTTCCTGCTTATTCTTACTAAACATTATCAACGTAACAGTGGGATACCATGGACTGAACCGAGTTGTATCTGGCACTGTCGCTACCAAGGTTGACGAATTTACAAGTGACTGTATGGATAACACAAAACTTAATTGACCAATACCGAAGCCAAGTTGTGCTCACAATTACAACCCGGCAAAAAATTTACTGTTACCTACTTATATGAGAGAGTGAGTTTAGACCACATAATATAACAAATTTAAATAACAGTTAGAAATACCCGTCTCAACTCAGTCCGCATGTACCAACCACGTTACAAAGGAAGCGCCTTTCTGCACTGAATATTCTCTCAAAGAGAAATCGATAAATGCTGGAGAAAACCTTTCAATCGCTCGTATTCAATAAGATAAAAGTCAATTAGGCTTCAGATTAGAACATTATCCTCCAATCGGAGGCGAGAAGCGGTGACATCAGCCAATCTTCATGGAGCATAGCCAAGAAGACGCCAGCTCAGTATTAGCAACGTAACAATATTAGACAAAAGACCGCCGAGCCTAATTAGATTCTGAGATTAGAGGTTCGATGATAACATACGAGTATCAGTAAGTTGATATATTTTAATAGACAAGTCGAATTGTATCCGCTATGATACTCTGTAACACTCGGAAAGTGAATTAACTCGTACATCCAGAAACATAAGACATTTTACATCCGATTGAGGAAAAAGTCAAGTTCAAAATTTTGCGCTGTTCGATAGCATTGAATTATTATTTTTGAACCGATTGCTTCAAGTAAAATATTATTTTAATAAGATTCCATGATATTCTTAAAAGCCCGTCATATCAGGTCGCAATGTGACTTATAGGATAATCGTCTTCTGAGAGCAAAATCACGAGATTTCCTCTCATTTTCGTGACGGAATATTCGCTCAGATTATATTTCGATCCGTACAAGTAGGTTGTGTCCAGTAGATCGCTGGGTCGCTGTTTCTGAAGAATGACAGTTGGATATCTATATCTAGTAATAAGCTTGCCTTCCGACGTGGACGTTTATGGGCTAATAAAGTATTTAAGTAAACACTGAAACTGGAGCACGGAAAGAGCAATTTCCTAATAAAACAAAATTACGGCCGTCGGAAGACATGAACTTTTAAAATAGTTGGAGCCTTCTGAGAAAAGCTCCGCGGATATAAGTTCTTTTTTTGCAAATCGTAATAATAATAAGAGCTGATTGCATCGCCAACTTTACCGTTCCTCACGTGTTGGTCCTGCAGACTTGTAGGTGATCATATCGTTTGATTTGGAATTTCAGTTACGTTGCAAAAATTGACTGATGGAATTGTACAATGACTTTACTGCCACTAACAGAATGGATAATGATTCTCTAATACATTCAAAAATTCTAATGCTGTTAACACTCAAAATCTTACATGCTTACTTCACAACAAAAAAGGTAATTGATTGACAAGCAGAGCAGAAAAGATATTAATTGTTTTGTGCTGGCCTATTTATATATAGATTAGCTGACACACACCACTTCTTTTGTCTCGCTCATTATAATAATAACGCATTTTGTGTGCTGAGGAGAATAAAACATGAAAAACACACATCGCTGAACACGTAGTGCTTGTAAAAATATTTGTTTCTTAAAACTATACTAAATAAAGTTATCGCAATATTTTTTTTAGATATGAGCCATTTGTCTAAGAAATGAAATTTAGAAAACTTAATTAAAATTTATCCAGTAGTTTTTCCGTGGTGCGCGCACGACGGTAGATCATAACGATCAGACGAGGTGCGACAGTTGACGGTCACCAGCACCTTGCGGACGGAGTAAGCGTTAGTCTGCTAGTCAATTTTATTTTAATTATAACTAACTTTGCGGTCATCTTTATAAATATATCACTGAACTCCTCCTAAACGACTGGATCAATTTTGCTGAAATTTTTTGTGTGTGTTCAAGGGGATTTGAGAATGGTTTAGAATCAAAATTTGGTCCACAGGACAACGTCTGTCGGGTTCGCTAGTATCTATATGTATTTGGTTGTAACGTGTACATATTTCGTGTAGACACTAGACATTTTCAATTATTCTAAAAGTAATTCACGTTTTCCAAAGGAAAAGCTTCCTAATTTTCATAAGCTTACTAAAGCATCACCGTGAATTTGCGAATAATTTAAAATGCAATTCGTTTTTAAACCACGTAAGTAATTTATCAAAGTTTTTATTAAAACTGAAGAAAAACGCAGCGTACCTTTACGCGCACTGAGCGGCCATTGCTTTTTTAATATTACGTTCTCTGTATTCATTCGGATTCATACAATTTCTCCTTTATAAATTCTGTTGTACGTTGGGTGAGGTTATTTTTTTAACTTAAGTATTCTTTTTCCCATTGACCTACATTGGAACCTGTCATTAACGGATCCATTATGTAGTATTAGCTGGTACTCGTACTTCGGCGTCTTGTAAGTAGCTTTTAAATATTAACAGACCGTAATCACACCGTCCGCGTATCCACCTCTGTTTCACCTTACAAACAGGAAACTAGAAGTTGCTTACTTCGTGCTGAAACAAAATGTATCTAACGATTCAACGTTAGGTTTGTATTTTTGATTTTTAAAGTAGGTTTCATATAATTTTATTTAATTAGGTACTGAATTCAAATTATGTCTTAGTACAATCCATCTAAATTCGGTGAACTTTTCTGACTCTGAAATCAAACTCTCAAAAGTGATCTGAATATGACCTCACTTTTCTTTTCTTAATAATTCAAAATTTAAATCTTAAATTTCTAATTGTATACAATTTGATCGTTGGTAGGTTTGGTAGCGATCCTGCAACTTCTGGAAGACTGAGCTGATTGAGTTCTTATTCAAACAATATATTCTGTTGTGTCGAGGTAACGGTTCATACGTACAATCTTATAAGTGGCGCTTCAGTCATGTTGTTAACAAATTCTGTATTTAAAAATTATTAATATTTCATTATATCGTAATCAATACTAATGTCTTCGCGTGCAGTCGTGATCATAATCGATTCGATAATATCAAAATATCACGGTACAAATTACAGACCGTTTGATGTACCTACCCATACATACGTAATATGATATAAATGTTTCACTGTAAGTTCCTGCTTGAGTAACATTCCTTTGAACTTTAATAAAGACCTGTTATTTAAATTTGAAATATTTCAGTTAAACTTCAAGCCGTATACAGAGGAATAAAACTAGAACATAACATCATTCATCACATTTAAAATATTTAATCGGCAAAGCGAACAAATTTACGGACATACATATATAAGTTTAGATCTAGGCCTTTACTTTGATTTTGTTATTTCAAAAGGGTAGGGTTTATTTAATGAACAACCAGATAACGATGAAGTAGAATTAAATGATTTGGCAGACTCTTAAGTCCTGTGACGGGAAATTTATTTGTTGTATCGACGCTTTTATCGATGTCCATTATACGTCAAATACGACAACTACTGGTTGTTTAGTGGCTATTGCAGACTACTTGCGACACTTTTAGTCTTATACGATCTTACTAGAATAAAAATTAAGTGTAAAATCGTGTTTGAATTAATCATATATTATCTTACACATACTTTATATATTATTATTTACATTATATATTATTAAAGAGGAGCATAGGACGCCCCCCGACCAGGTGGACTGACGACCTGAAAAAGACAGCGGGCATCCGCTGGATTC
>DWPT01004012.1:0-13733 GCA_018251895.1 Agathymus mariae mariae
ATTTTCAACAACTTACAACCCTGTTTGGCGTCTGACTCAAGCAGGAGGATGGTAGCTAGCCAGGCAGACTTCACTGAAAGATAATAATACCAGTAAAAATATTAATGTTTTAGTAATACTATAAAAATATTCGCCTCAGTAGGACCAATACAATCTAAAGTGAAGTCATGGTTTAACGTATGTGTCACACACTTTGGGCAGTGTCCGAATGGGGCGATGCCAATCTTCTGGGATTCAACACCACAAAAACACAGACTTGTTTTTGCAGCGCCAAGAATAGCCCAATTATCTTTTATTTATCAATTATCATTGATCTGGCCGAAACCCATTAATTAAGCTTTGAGCACAGGCTCATGGGTGCCAGCCCCGCGATCTTCTATAGATTACATTTTGGAAAGTCTCCGCAGGAATTATAAGAAATAATTCTCCCATTGCCGTTCCTCCATCCAACAAATAGACGTAAGACGTAATCCATCCTTACTGAATATCGCACCTGTACGAACATTCGTTGTGCACACAGCGAAGGACTGGAATAACTTGCCCGCGTGGCTGTACCCGCCCACTTACTATATGGGAGTTTTCAGAAGGTTTTTATAAGTTAGTGCATCTTAGACTTGATAACCACTTACCATCAGGTAGGACTTTTGTCAAGCATTCACTTATTTTATTTAACAAAGATTAACACTTACATATTAAACATATTATTTGCTGCATGTTGTTTATCATTTTAGCTTCAATATTTATTTAACATAAATTAAAAACTTAACTCATACGCTATCCAATTTCTCTTACCATCTCGATTTTTTATCCTTGTACTTTTATCGTATCGTTAAGGCGTACAAGGTGATATTTACCGGTAGAATCGAAGGAAAACAATTGCAAAATGGAATCTCTATAAGACGAACCGATCCAAATAAATGCTACGAGAGCAGTACTTTCCATAATGATGAATTAAACTTACGCCTAAAATAAATATATTTTGAATGAAGATTAAGGAAGTTTAGCTGCGGTCACAACGCTCAGTGCCGAGGACAACGAGTCAAAGGTAGAGATTGCTAATACCATGACGAAAGAAACTAATACTACTTTCTTTTACTATGTACTTCATTGTATATTCACATATTAAGTAATGCTGTGACGTAACAAATGTATTGATTTATTTCGTAATAGAAAAAATGCATTTTTTTTATTGTCTCAATTAATTAATATTAAGATATTGACACTTTCCATACCATATTGTGGTGCGTGTCTGCTATTTACATAAAATAAAATTAACTTAATGAGATCCCGTGTAGACCGAAATAAATTTAAAATTATAACATAAATTACGTGTACTCGTTACCAATTTAATTCTATATCATTTGAAAATAATGGTTAGCTCGATATACCTACCTAAATTGTTGTATTGAAAGGTACTTTCGATGAAATTTCCCTGTGGAAGCAAAATTCCCGCCAGCGCTTGTTCCGCTCCAATAAATTCAAACGGCTTGTAGTTGAAATAGTTGACTTTAGCTCATATGAATGCATAATGTTTTGAAAAAACCTGCATACCTTTATGATGATAAAACCTTCAAATTTAAGACGTGATAATATTAATATTAAAAGTAATTACTGAGACCATTAATTAATCCATTAACGGTCCACCATAGGTGATTCGCCACAAAAAATATTCCTTTACATGCCAAAAAACCCCTTATTTAATTTAAAAAATTAAGAATGACTTATTTACGAACTAAGTTGGCTAAATGATGACGAATTTCACGTTCCACAAAGTGATAATATAGTTCATTGAAGAAGCTATGGCCTTCAACAACAATTAGAAATTTGCAATGTCCAAAAAATGTTGACATATTTATGTAGATACATTTACAATCAAATACTAATAACAAAACTATTAATACTAAAAATCGTCGAAGAGGCCAAGGCCAATTTACATGACAGAGTTGCATGGTACGATAGATGGATATTTTTATTTGACAGATCCTTCAAAACAAGTCACTTATGTTTTACTTATACGTCTAAAGGTGCTTATCTTGTATTCCTTGTAGCTACCCATTTCACGGAGGGATTAGGAAAGGTCATTATGATCCTTCCCAAGGCAGGGTACAAATAGACAACGGTTTAACAATGTAATCGATTCATCGTAGTTCAAACGAAGCAATCCCACTCCCCTGTACACAATATCAGGATTAGTGTCATACGACGCCAAATTCTAACAAACATTTATGAGGTCAAAACAAATAACTCGGCCCATCCGTTAACGTGTTGCATGTTATCAACCTTTTAACATCCGGTAATTGTATTAGGTTGAATATCAAGGTTTAACCGTTACTCTTGGCCGTATGCCACTAATAACCACTGTCTACGACATGATTTTATTGCGATATACCGATAAAGTTTTATTATTTATAAACATGTTAAGTTTATCATTTAACAGTGCACATTTAATGGGTGATAAAGCTCATTTGGTAAGTTTTTGTGAATGGTAGTGATAATATTTCAAGACATTTAATTTTTTTTTATATCTTAATAGCCGACAAACGAGCAGACGAGCCACCTGATGGTAAGTGATCACCGTCACCCATGAACATCAGCAAGCCCAAAGGTATCACTGATGCGTTGTCGGACAGGAAATGAGAAGAAGGTAAATTAAGGCATGCTGCTGTCTCTACCTAATAATCGTAATGGAACAGCCGAGACCTACGATCATATGATTCCTGGATGGCCCTAGAATAAGCTACACTTGATAATTTGTGCTGAATTTTAATACTTTAAAAATAATATTATTAACATCTCGGGCGCATAAAATAGTTTAATTTAACATCAATAACATGAATATTCAACTTTATTTAATATTTTATCCAATATTTAACGAGACGGCGTTTACTCAATATCTATCAATGTAATGAAATTTTCACCGATCCCTTTCTGTACATTTAATATTTATGAGAAAGACTATTACAAGGGGCCTTTATTAAGGCAATAGATGTCAAAACAGTAGTTATTAGAATTTGTTTCTGTTTATTTATTTGCCTGAGCGTTTGGTCGCGCCAATCTCAGAAATGTCTTAATCGATTTCTTTTTGGTTTTCACTAAGGCAATGCAGTAAGCATCACTCGATACTTTAAGTTTATTTCATTGCAATCCTTCCATAAATAAAAAAAGTTATAAGCTAATATTGTAATTTGTAGTATAAAGAACTAGACAAACACAGTCCTAAAACAATGCGATGCTATTTCTAAGCGTCAGGCGTAGTGTTTCTGAAGCGAAACGAGGGCCGTTAGGTAGCAAGTAATAAAAATGAATAACTACTTTCAGACGGAATTAAAAAAGCTGTGTGAACACGCATACACATGTTACCACGACAACGTGATGATTTGCGGGAAGTCCGTTAACGAAGCGAGGACCTTTCTTGACCTTTGCGACTTGTACGAATATTCCTGCGAGTATAACATGGGTACATACAATTTATACGAAAACTTGTTAAAGTTTCTATAAAATTCAGTGAATAAATAAAGTTAAGCGACATTAAATCTATTAATACTAATGCATCGAAATTTGATTACGTTTCCAAGTGGTAAATGACTTCATACTAAGAAATTTAAACTAAGTAATTTAAAGGCAAAGGCACATTGAAGCCATTAAAACACTAAATGTTCAATTTTACCGCAAAATGGTCTACTAAGTTTATTAATTATTGATACGATTGGAAGTTTCGGTAGATAGGTGACTGCTTGTGGCGGAATGTCAGAAGCGCACATGCTTCGATGAACATGATAAGCATTCATGACAAGCAATTATTTCAAGTTCAGTCTCCTTAATAACTTGATTATTTTTAATTAGACACATACGACACCATAAATTCATATAATTCTTGTTAGTAATTGAGCGACGTCGATGTCCTGTAGTGTACAACTTATTTATTTATTTATAAACCAATTTTATATGTTTGTTTAGTTTTCAGACATGTCAAGGAGGAAGAAGGAGTGTGTCCAAATCCAAAAGAATTAACCAGGAGAGTGGGATAGGTATAAAATTTGACTTACATAATTTACAAATAAGCCTTTATCGACATATAATTTGTTTAATATTTTATACATGAATATATATATATATCAGCGCTGAATGTTTTATTTTCATACAGAAGACCTACAATTCGGCACGAGTGCAAAATCTGAAAAAAAAATATGTTATTTTTATTAATGCAAAATATATTACTTATTATAAAAATAAATTTCATATCAATAGACTGAAAATTTAAGTTTACCATCTTTTAACTTTAATATTACACTATAAATTACATTCAATCTTGTACCTCAGTATTACATTAAATATCACAACTATTTTTATTCAATTGTATTGTTTATAAAAAGAACATCATGCATTCTCTATAACATTATCCTTTTAAGTATTTTTTAACATTTATTCATCATTACATTCAATACGCATTTTTGTGTTACTTATCTAGGTGTTGATAATAAATGGTTTATGACACTGATAAAAATGAAGAGAAAAAATGGATTTTATAGTAATTCCTCATTACAATAAAGGTCGAATATACGTACTGTAATTCCAATGGCAGTTGACCTGTACCAAGTGACACAAGTCATCGAATTTCCCATAGCCAAATCTATCATCGTATCCGCACACAGGGCTCCCCGTCCTGTGACATAAAACAGCCACTGAACACCAAGCGCTAGATGCAGGTTTAAAATTAGACAAACTAGGCAACTTTAAAGGTCTTCCCCGAAAAGATCGACGAGACTGAAAACAAAGAAAAAGATATTGGAAAACATTGGACATACCCTAACATTTTGTGACAGCAATTTATACCGGTTTAAGTTAGACCGAATGAAAAAAGAAATAAAAAGCGATATTGTAATGTGATATATATTTATTTATGAAGAGACGCAACGGTCAATAACAGATCAAATGATTGGGCCGATAGAAGTAACTGAAACCTGCCTTATTTCTAATTAAGATTTTTTGCTACCACATGTTTAGGTTCAGAATGGTTTTCTAAGTATTTTACAATCAGATCTTTAAAAAACACACTATACAGTGGAATCTTTTTTCCAAATTTTACAATTGGATGATCGTGTACCTCATCTCCATCAGCGCTCCGTCCTTGATTTTCAACCTCAGCGTCTATTCTCTGAGGTAGTTCTGGCTTCTCAACGTTTCGTCCCACGTTTTCAGCCAAATTATTTAAAGCGCTCACAGCTTCATTAACCAACTTCACAAGATGTTCAAGTGCTTGAGAATGCTGGATAAGCTTATCTTCTATGAAATCATAAAATTCTTTCTGTTTTATGGAATTGTGTGCAGCTCCCTTGGAGACTGGCGCTTGGCGTTTTATAATCTGGAAAAATCGAATATGCTAATATAATTTAAAGCAATTTTAGGATACTCTTTTTTACGTAAAATAAGTTAATCCTTGACAACAATCCCACCTGATGGTAAGTGGTGATTAAGTCTATGATATTGAACGCAGTAACTTATAATACACTTTCCTCTTGAAGGCTCCCACGTCGTAGGTAGGCGCGAACACCGACGCGGGCTCGTTATTCCAGTCCTATATTTACAAATTTAAATAAATTTAATGACATACCTGATGATGCTCTGGAGGATTGATCGTTGAAACATCTAGTTTTTCAACTAAGATTCCAAATGCCATACTAAGCATTGAAAATATTGCTGTAAATACGTCATAAATATTTATATATACATATATTTTAAAATCATATAAATTATACGAAATTCAACCGTAGTACACAATTGTTCCAATGATAATAATAATATTAATAAAATGATAAGAGTATGACGATTGATGGATTGAACAATTATACAAAAGTACATTTATTGTTCAATATGAAAAGTAAATTGATGCCATATTATTATCTATATATTAAAGTCTTAAATATTTACCAAAAGCTAAGAAGTTCATGTCGTTTTCTTAGGCTTTAGATTAACAGAAATGGGTCACCGAGGAAAGAATACGCCACTTATAGCGCACATAATTATGTAGTGCAAACAATCTTGATTCTTATGACTAAATTGGATTTTATTTTCTATCGATTTAGATACTTCCATTTAACTCTAGTAAATATTACGAATCGAGAAACTTCTATTTCTATGCTACCACTAAAACTAGTAACAATAACTGATAATTTTGTTTTAAGTTAGGAATATAAAAAATACTCAATAATACTTAGAAAGGCAATTAAACAAATATGTATTTATGTAGTTAGGTTTCAAAATCTGTTTGAAATAAGCCGGTAACAAATATAGGTAATTAAAGCTATTCGATTTTGTATCTGCAGTCACGAAAATAAAAGTATGAGTACGGTAAAATGTCTAAGTATTAACAAAATAATAAATTTAAAGCGTTTACTACATTTTTACTATACGTATTTCACGTAACTATAGCGGATAGTTAAAGATCTCTTAGATTAAAATGACATCATTCCGATATCTTTTTTATAAGATCAAGATTGCTCCGTGGAACTACATATCGGAAAGTAATTTATAGCTAGCAAGCCTGTCCAGATCGGATTATAGACTTCTTGGAATTAGTGCTTATGTAAGCATGGCATGTTACAATAATTACCATAGGATTTACTGAGTATTGCGACCACAAAAGTCCCAGTGATAAATTCAAAGCCATAGTAAATCACTGTTAGTTTTCTTGGGCGCGCCAAAATAAAATATATTTTCCTTTAAATTGTTATCATTCTCATTTACTATAAATAACATAACAATAGTTAAAAAAAACTCTTCCATCATACCCAAATTCAAGTTGTAAAACGTTTAGGTATTTCATCAAACTTAATGTCTTAAAAATGTACAGAAGAAGACAGAATATAAGCGTTCACATTCCATCCAAAAACAGTAGATATGTACGTATGTAAAAACATGTTACACAAATACAGAATAAGAGAGAAAAGATATATCCTTTATGATCCAATGTATGCTTTATGATACCGTAAATACATTTTTAATAATAAAAGAAGGTTTAATATAATACTCGTTCGTATTGCCACGTACTCAGAACTACAGCGCAAAAGTTGTGTTTTATAGCGATTTTATTCACGTAAAAATTACATGTAAATTCAATTTAGTCGTAAAGATTAAGTATACACGAGTTATGTTACGATAATTCAAACCTTTTAAACAGTGTCATTCGAAAAACGTATTGTTTTTGTGTTAGTTTATACTTTAGCAATATCAATATGAGGTAAAACAATCAGAATATGACGCTGTATAATGATTGTAATTTTAGGTAAGTGTATTGCAAAAACGACGATAATAGCTGCATTTTGATTTGGATAGACCCATAAAGTCCTTACTGATATGAATTACGCTGAAACATTATTGACACTATGCTAAAGACTAATACGAAGTACATATTTAATGTTATAAATTTGCTACAGTCTCTCACGGTTCATTGTTACAACCCCATAACAATAAACAGCTCACAATCGACGATATTTTTTTAATAATTATGATAATACTACACAATAAAAGTAGTTCACGATTTCTACTTTAAAATTCCATTCAATTCTTGCTGAATAATATAATAATACAATTTTTAATTTATTTTTTATTATAAGTCGGATGTAGGATGACCGACGAACTAATTAGATCCTATTCTAGTTGGAGATCGGATTTTAGTATTAAAACTGAAATAGTACGTTTCATACGTATGCGTTGCTGCTCTGAACACCCGTAAAATATAATACATAGTTTTATACAAACTTATTTATCGTTCAAACTTCATGACAACAAATCCAAACAACAAACAAACCCTTTGAACAAAACAATCAATTCGCGCTTTTAACTGCGAATTTGCATTAACCATTGGATTCAACAATTTAATATATTACGTTTTGAAACATTTAAGAATCCTTTAACTGTGCACCCTGACTTGTTTCAGCCGTTTTTATGTCATACTTAACGTCTGTCATTGGTCACAGTGAAACGATAAAAGTGAGTAGACACACACATTTTATTCCTAATTTTATTCCTTTAAAGTATTAAGTGTGGTTTAAATACCATAACAAGTTTCTCATAATTCCTCCATAAGGTGTACCGAAGGCTATTACTTCTTTCTACTCATAACGAACTATTCAAGGACTTCAAAAGAACTGAAAATTAAACGAGGTAGGTTTCTGGGTAGCCCGTCTGGCAGTTGGTCTACATTTCATCCTATAAAAAAAAATTGTAACAATATCTTAATTTCGTTAGATCTCATAAGGTGATCAATACCTCCCAAGTACTTTATTCCTTTCAGTGCGTACTGTTGTTCGAACCAAATAGATTTCTACCTATATACAATAATTTTACTTGTACTTTAACATACAAGTAAGTAACTTTTAATTAGCATTTTAAGATTTCAGTAGCCAGCATGGACTCATTTCGTACTTCAATAACACAAAAGACGTATAAATTCGTGTGTTGTTATTTTCTTCACTCAATAAAAGCACCATCGATACAATATTAAACGTGTTAGGCCGTTAACATTGTTAACGTCACTGTCATTCGACATATCTCTTCAGAACGTTATATTTGCAATGTTGCTACTGACTTTTGTTAGTCTTGGAATATTTGAGATCGATATTTTAAAATATAAATTCAAGAACTTAAAGTTCCACTGTAAATAAATAAAGGTATTTGCAGAACGAAGAAGAATGCAAGATAGCAGATCTGTGCGTCCACGACAAAGTCCCCATGTGCGGAATTGATTCCTGTGGCGAGATGCGCACCTTTATCGATACCTGTGACATGCACGAATTCAACTGCGATAGTAAGAAAGGTAAAATGTATCTTCCCCGCGTGTGACGCTCCTACATGGTGTCGGCACACGTCCAGGAATCACGAGCATTCATGTTATTTTATGATTAACCGGCAAGCGCTCGAAGAGATACTTTGTTGACAAATTATATACTTGCTGGTTGTAAAGTAATTGGTGGTTTGTCAACTCGTTTGCTGAGTATTAACTTAAAACATAACCTATTTAGTGTATTTCTATATCTTACATTACAGATTTCAAGCAGCGCCCTATCCATGAATGTTGGGTCACGTGCAAGCGCGGCCGCTCCTTCAAGAAGCCGGAATACAGAAGTGATTGCAATCTTAATGTCAAGGGGGCTAGTAGACATTAATAAACTCTGAAGTAACTGGTTCTTTTATTTAACATGCCTCAGCAAATTTTGTCATGAAGAAAAGTTGTATAAAGTAACTTTAATGTTTCCGTAATAAAAGGGTTTTAGGATCATTGCCGCATGCAAATCCAGCACCCATTTCGATCCATAGAAATATAAATAAATCTGCGACTGAGGTCAAATAGTAGTGGTTGAGATTCAATTTGTATACAGATGTCCAAGAGATCAATATCCACTAGTAGGTGCACTGATGCCCAGTACTGCTACTATCGACTACTACTATCACAGAGCTATTACTACTTCCTGCTAAATGATTTGAAATATTGCCTTTGACTTCTGCTGTCTGCATTCAAATAAAGGATTCTGACTAAAATTATATTCTCATCAGAAATAAATTATTAAAACATTGCTCATCACTGCATGTTTAATGAAAAACATCGTGAAGAAATTGGACTACCTGATTTTTTTGTATTGTGCTCAAAACTGTTTTAGTTATATGACTGATAGATTTAGGCACTGTGGTGCTATAAGCTTCGGTCCTTACTAATTCATGACCTCAACAAGAGGAATAATTGTCATGGAATGTTAACACTAGATAAAAACCTAATATGTTTTCGTACATTTTTTCAAACACAATCCCTTCAATATGAGAAATGCAAATTGACAATGAATCGTTACAAATTGAAATTGGAAACAATTTTATATACATTTATGGACTCGGCTCTTTCAATTTCCTACTAGCGCCCGCAACAAATTTTCCCTACATAGCAATGATTGCACTATTCATTGCCCTACTACTTGTGTATCGCAACGTTTTGACAAATGTTTTACAGTGCTAATAATACTAATCTTCTTTCATTAAAATATCTTGCACTACTATCTTGAACTAATACTCTTTTGTAATCAAGTGTTTAAAATATATAATGAAATTGTAATAAAACGAATTCACAAAACGACAAAGTCGAACAAACTGTAAAAATTTTTGTTACAGTGTACTCCACCTCAGAGACTACAATACTTTTAAGATTGGCTACCGTACAGAATTTTGAACTATATTTAATTTTCTTATGAGAAAAAGGTTTATCTGTCCTTTTTACGCATACATATCTACAAAAAATTCTTTCAATTTACTTAACCTTTAACATAAAAGTTAAATTACAAAGCTTGTCTAAAGATCATCCCACATGATCGCGATATTTTAGTCTGTTTCTGTCAACTGTCAAACTACAAATCTTAATAATTATAATACAAAAAAAAATTAAATACAAAAACCGGAAAATCTGAAATTAACCTCAATGTATGCATCTGTTCATAGTTTAACCTGTTTTTATTTAGCCGAGTTATTAAGTAATAAAATCTAAAAACCTTGGCAAATTTGTGAAGATTAGATGACAATACAATAATATGATATTAGCGAGTTAGTCTGATAATGGACCTCGAGGAGCTTATATAATCCAGTTGGGTTCATTAAATTCGATTTGAAAAGCTGTATTCATTTTACTTGGCGACCTGATGATGGCACTTAAAACTGGCTGACGAAACCCTAGAATACGTGCTCCTTAACCCATCGAGTTTGTGCTCATAAGAATTGTTTTGACCGTCATCTAGATAAGTCCGAAATAACCGGAAACACGCCTTGTAATAGTTTTTGTTGATTAAAATATTTACAAGACTAATAACTAAGTTGTATGACATGATAAAAATAAAATAATAGGTTAAAATCTAAAAAAAAAACTCGATAATGTGTACCTCCCTCACAAAATTATAAAAAGAATTAGTTTTCTCTATTTACTCGTTAGGCTCATAGAGTAAACCATGTTTATAATATACTCGCATGTAATACATATATAGATATAAAAGCGTGGGGCCTAAAAGCTTAAAGGGGCTTAAAGCTCGATGGTTTGCCAATCGTAAGAAGTTAAGCAACTTCGATCGCAGTCGGGAGTTGAAGGCGATGTAGAATAACTATTTAAGCGTAAATAGTAAATATTCTCTATGAGGATGAGAAGAAAAATTATTCTAGAGCTCTTGTCGCTTTGTCTTCTAGTTATGCTTATTGTAAGGTCTTGCAGAAGCAGTAACGTGACTGCACTTTAGAAAGTTTAAATTATCGTATTTTAAAGTAAATAGTTTTCACTCAATGGTCGAACATAACATTTTTATTACAATTGCAAAACGCTATTTGAAAACACAACATTTTATATTTATGGTTTCGTTTGTTTTGAGTAGACATGTTGAAATCAATAACTGAAAGATATTTCCAATCCAAATGTTAGATAAAATCCTGCTTCCGATTATCTTATACCTATCAACGTTAGTCAAGAACTGTCATAATCACATTGATGGAGCAAAGGTAACAGTCATCTGGGGGTATTGTCGTATCTTACAACAGTGCTTTCTTTCTTCTTCTTTCTTGGCCGACAACGCATTACTGACGCCTTTGGTGTTACTAATGTCCATGGGTAACGGTGACCACTTACCATCAGGTGGCTCGTCTGCTCATTTGACGGCTATTTATAAATAAAAAACTCATTTTTTTTTATTTATAAACTGGCAAAGAAGACGATGGGCGACTTGACCCGACGACGACAATGGGCGTCACCCACCAAAAAGAAAGCGTATTCACCAGTCACTTTTACAATCGAAACATGTCGAAATGTTCTTTGGTCAATTTAAAATGCGGTAGCCAAGATAAGTTAAGCTTACAACTTTGAAGCTATGCCTTTAGAATTAACATGGACCGTACGCTGCCCAACGATATCAAAAATAAGGAACTCAACGCCATTACATCGTCTAACAGCTTGCAAAGTAGCGAAGAACTTGTGCTTAATGATGACTGGAGGGCCTTTTAAAATCATATAGATCAATGTACAGTTAGTCTACTTATTCTTATTAAACACGTCACCCAAACTAATCTCCACATGGGAGCTCCTATCTCTACTTATATGATTATTTTTGTGACAGTTAGAAGAAGAATGCAAAATCGCTGACATCTGTCGTCACGATCAGGTTCCGATGTGCGGGATCGATTCTTGCGGCGAGATGCGAACGTTCATTGACACTTGCGATATGCACGAGTTCAATTGCGACAACAGAAAAGGTACTGTAATAACAAAATCTGTGAAAACAAGGGCCTTATGTAAACTTGTATTTCGGGCGTACCGGCTCATTACATTCATATCATTGACGTTGGGCTAGAATTAAGTGCAGGCTATATACAAATAGTCATAGTTCAAATCTAATTCGCACATAAATTAAAAACGAGATGCATGCAGAATTTGACGGCGCGGGTCGGTTCCTTGTGAAAAACATATTCGAAGATTAGTCTATCAGTGATCGTGATATATTGCATATAGCTTGATATTATACCAAACATCGTAAACAGACCTCAAAGAGAATTTCAGGAATTTTACATTGAGCTGTTACTAACACCCATGTTTATGTTTTGTTGTTAAAATCAGCGGCTCAGCTAACAGGTTTTTATAATAAAACTGATAGCATATAATAATATAATATAATATAACATTTGTCTCATGCAAAAAAGTAGACTGAAGAAAACAGCGGGAATCTGTTAGATTCAGAGTACTCAGGATTAAACTTCGAAAGGCTGATAGATGAAAGGATACTCTTATTTTTATGAAAACAATAATGACTCACAGTTTTTATAATTCATGAAAAAACCACAATAAATTATGAAATTAAATTGAAACGATATCCGCACTGACCCAAACTTACCTTATCTTACCTCTTACACTCCAAGAGGAGACTCAAGGCATAAAATTTGACAGTTATATATGTTGCTGCTCCCATAAAACTACAATGGAATCCGATATAAATTCCTTTTCGCATGTATTTTGTGGTTACTAGGAGCAACCGCAATATTAGAAGTCTACGATGAAAAATTCGATTACAACGATACGAAGAAAATTTTTACCTTTGACATCGATGACCTTTAAGTCTTATAAAAAAATAGAAAGGTCAGACGAAATACGAATTCATTAACATTGAAATTGACTGCCATATCATCTTTATAGTATAGCGATGTTTTTTTTAATGTATTTTACAACTTTTGGCAACTGTAGCCTTGTCCAACTTTAGATGAAATATCCTCGTTCTTAGTATTTCAACCTACAGTCCAAGAGTCAGAGGTAACCTTCGCTGCTCGTAATTAACCCTGCTGATGATCAGATAAAGCAATAACGTTATTTATATAGGTAGCCGCTATCCTCTGTACCGACAAGTTTAATTAAAAATACTCATGCATATTGGTAAGCTTCTTGACATTTTTGACTATCTACCTTTGTGCTATATTTTAGTTTGGTTTGATTCTTTACATATTTCGGTTGCAGTGCTAAAGGGTCAGTTAACAATCGGGTTCATTTAGTGCTTACTGTTTGACCTGCAATACATCGAAGACGCTTCTAGTATTGCAGGTGTTTATGGGTGGTGATAGTGCCGCTAAGTATTTACCATCACTGCCGTCTGTTACTATAATAAATTATAGTTTAAAAAAACTAAAAAAACACGCTTTTATTGCCAATCAAACTAAAAACTAGAAAATAATTATTG
>DWPT01004013.1:0-13733 GCA_018251895.1 Agathymus mariae mariae
TTTTATTTTTAAAATACTATTTTAGTTACATACTACATACATATTTTAGTTAAGTGAAACTGTTATACTCGTATCGGACAAAGTGGTAAAAACTTCCACCGAAATAAAAGAGACTTACATATCAAACATCAGGAGATCAAATTATACCACTATCAGAACAATAATAAAAAAGCAGATATAAAAATGGAAGTTCAACAACGTATCACTGGAAGATTGATTGTAAAATTATTATTATAAAAGAAAATAGAAGATTGTAAACGATAAATCCACGCCAACATAACGAAGTGATTGCAAAAGAATTCTAACACGGTTATAACTTATTGTGCAATAATAGAAGTCGCATGGAAAATATTTTGCCCGTGGGAAATGTTTGCTAGATATGATCACATCATTTGATGTTCATGTCGCTCGTGGTATTCTTTGTATTCTTTATTCTGTAGCTAACCAACCACGATGCGGGAGTACTTTTGAGATAAAACTATGTTGTACAAAGTTTAGTGAACTCAAAAATGGAATTGCTTTATCCATTTATAAAGCTGTGTCGCGAGGAGAGAGTTTACGGTAGATGAACCTATATACCCCAAAATGTAATATATTTGGAATTAGTTAATAATCATATGAAATTAAGTGTCAACTGGACATTTGAAATCAACCTCACGGGACTCATAACAAACCATTAAATGATTTTGATTACAGAAAGTAATTATAATCTTTATTTTTATCACTTTTGTTTTTTTGCCCATTTGTTTTGACACTGTAACTAAATTTTTTTATTAATACGATTATCATAAAAAAATGCGGTACGTATATTTTTGGGTATATCGATTGCGAGTTTGTCAAATAATTGGTTGTCAAATTTAAAGTAACCTGTCATTGATGCAGGGATCGATAATGTAACCATCCTTATATTCACAGATTTATATACAGACTTTTTTTGTTAATAATATTTTGTTAACTGTGTTGCTGGCTGTGTTAACATTTTTATGGTTTCTTTTAGTATAACATAACAAATAGTATGAGTTTTTGAAAAGTCGGTATTTTAACTCCGTATAAAGATCTGGTCTTTAGCGGTTAATCTTTACCCGGTCGGTGTATGTCAATTAAAGCTTTCTGGTTATACTCTTCGTGGTGTACAATATATTCACATAATAAGTATTTTAATTTTAAGCCTTAAACATAATAACCTACAAAAAACTGTGCAGGTAATAGATCTGCATAAATACGAATACAATTCACTGAACAAACTGGCAAGCGAAGTGTTAATAAGATGTGAAGATATGTGAGGATATTCTCACTTTGATAAACGTTTGAAAAATTTTTATCGATACATTCTCATACGTTAAATAAATATTTTTTGCCTTTTTTTGCTCAAGCTATTGCTTTTTTGGGGTTTTTTCCAATGACAACCATTTCAGCCGACCTTTGGAGAGAACAGATGAAAGAAAACTATTCAATGGTCGTCTGAAAAATATTGCTATTGACGGTAGCACTGACTTTTATGCCATTTCTGTCTGTAAGTAAATATTCTCTTAACATTTTGTCCGTTAAACAGAATACGTTAAACAGAGTAATCGGTGGAAGCTCTGCGCAACGATCTGCAGCCGGTTCGAAGATCAATTCCTATTTCAGCTTTTCTAAGGCCTAGGTTTTGAGATTATTTAATGACTATGAGGTACAGAGAACCAGAAGGGAGATTGAGGGAGTGGGCGTTTATTTTATATGAAGTTATATGACACTGTTTTTCTACTTCATATACTTATAGAAAACAATAAGTTTTTATGAACGAGTTGCATATAAAGTTGTGATAGATACGTTTATTGATGGAAAGGTTATCTCTGAGTAATTAATGATTGGATTGCATGTTCGTCGGTCCGTGCATACGTCGTTGTAAATTGTCTGGCATGGCAGTAGTCTAACTAAAAAGTGAACGCTTGTTATGCGCTATTACTAAAATTAATTGGTAAATAAATTCCTAATTTTTTATCGGTTTAAATGATGTATTTATTATTATCAAAAATGTAACCAACTTTTCATTTTGAATTTTGGGAACTAAATGCACGTACTTTCTCACCCGTATACAATAAGAACTATAGACAAATAGTATCTATAATCTTTCTTTTCGCTGATTGGGAAAAAACAATTTATGCATCACTAGCTTTTGCGGGCAATTCCATCTGCTTGGTTTTAGTTTAACCATATTTTACAGCCGTGGGTCTGGCCGCATTAGAATGTTTCTGGAATAAGGAAAAATAAGTACATTTTTGATTAATTTTGTATTCTCTAAGCAATGTAGAGATCATATAAAAAGATGAAATACGTGCTGTATTAACAATGTTTTAAGGAAATCCGACCCATGTTTTATTGTCGTTTTCAATTACGAGCAATAAAGTTTGAAGAAGAGATTTTTTGACAATCATTAATAAAATAGGTTCTGATGTTTTGAATTACGTATTTAACTCCTTTAGGAGTGGAAGCGTTAAAAATCTTTTATAATGAATTTCTAGTATAATGTACATTTTGTCTAAAGTGAGATTTTAAATTTAATGATACAAGAGCTTCAGTGGAAATCAGAACATTCGCGTCCTATTCACAACTTATACAGATGAATATCGTTAAGGCATGAAAACGTATCAGATAATTATTTCTATAGTATATTTAAATATAGAACTATAAAAGACAAACACATATTAGGCGAATCTTTATACTAATCTAACTGTCATTAACAAAAATAGAATAACACTTCGTACCTACTAAGATACTTTCATTGTCATTTCAAGCCTTGGGGTAGTGCCTATGCTTTCTAAAGCCGAAATGATGCAACGCTCGCCAAAGTCAGTAAAATCAAGAAATGAACATGACAATACCTCATGTAAAACACTTATCTGTTGCGCGATGAAAAGGGTACGGTATTATTATATATTTTTGGGTCTAAAACCATCTCTGATACTTGTTGCACCTTGTTGAAAAACTGTGCTGATACTAGGTGTTAAAATGCTTTATCAGCTCGACTAGATACAACTATCACTTTTCTCCTAAAATAAACTTAGAAATCAATTTAAATTATTCCAATTCAAGGTTTACACACCTCGTTCTGGTCGGTAATTATTTTAGTGACGTGAGTGAAGGTGACTAACAATCGTGTACTCCGTCTGTCTTGTTTGCGACAAGAGTTCTCCCCTAGATGGCGCTATTACCGAAAATGTTAAGTTTTATAATAACCTCATATACAATCCATTTGCGGTCTACTATAAGCCATGGATTGTTTTCGTAATGAGAAGATTAAAAGCGTAGTCCACCACGACAAACCAACCGTGTCAAATTTAGAGGTTATGAACGTTTATGTTATTAATGTGAGTATCGTGATGGATAATTTAATAAATAAAAGACAAATGCTCATACTAATTTAGTATATTGTTCGTAAAAAGGGGGAAGTAACAATACGTTCGAACGCTGTCTAATCATTTGCTATAGTCGACCTAATACAACGGTACTGTTATAGACGAGTTCACACATATAGTACTTTAATATACATGCTTCATTAAGTTTCAGTCTCAAGTACATATCGTGTCAGTAAACTTGAATAAAAGGTTAATTAATTAACATTCAATGTACATAGAATCCGGCCTTGACTGTACAATTAATATTTACTACTAAACATGAATATAGCTACTGAAAATAAACATTTACAAAGAAACGACTCCCACTTCTGTGAAGTGCATAAAGTTTACAATCACTATGCAAACGCATTCATAATTAAAATTGCATGTTTTGTATAAAAATGATAATTTTCCCTCGGCAATGTTAATAAGCTCCCGAGAACTACAGGCTTGTCACAGAGTACCCGATCTATAGAGCTTAATTAAACCCAAATCAGAATCCTTGATAAAACTCGGATTGTAGAATAATTTTCCTGTAAAATATAAGAACTCGTAACGTAAGGAGCTATATTTTGTGTTTCTCGAAGTATTCGTCTCAGTAGTTTCTGAAATATTTTATTCTTAAATGTAACCTCATGTTCCTCATATCTAAATAGCCCCCTATTAAATTTCAATAATGAACTGCGGAAAAAGGTTTTTGTATAAGCTATACAAGCATCACAGAGCTGTAAATAACAGAGTGATAACCGGATGCCGTCAGGTGTAGTGCTGCCAAACTACTCTACAGTGATGCGTGGGTGATATTTTAAAGTGAAGCGCATGCTTTCGTGTTGATACCATTCCCCTATGCGTGGCTCTAAAAAAATACGTATTCTATCGTTGCCTATGTACTTTTTACATATATTATTACACACACATACATACACACGCATGTTCATAACCATTCAAACGAGTACTGTTCATTTCATGATTAGTTTTCTTAAGTTATCTACCCATATGTTGGAAATCTATTTATTACTGTCGAAAACAATCGGCAGCTTGATGTGTCCTCAGAAACATGTCCTGGCTCTTAGTATTTATGCCGCTAGTGGTCGTCCACACAAACACACACAACTTCCAACACTGTCGAAGTTGCTTAGCTTTATTCTCTCGTTCGTCTCACACTTATACATACATCACACGGACGCCCACATGCACACATACACACAGTTACACAGAAGGGTTGTGATACAGACCTCGGGCACCAGTAGCAACTCGTATGATTAATTGCTACTATGAAAGTTACCAGTAACTATAGTGCTTAGTGAATAGTTCCTGGAGTGACATCCAAAATAGAAGAGAGCTAAAAGTATTTGTGTCGAATGATATGTTTACGATATGTAATGGACAATACATTATTGTTATTACGTGCCTATACTACGAAAGAGCCAAGCGTAGGGCATGGTGCCAATAGCACGTACCTCCGCGTTGACTGCGCCAGCCGTTGATTTTCTTTATAAGGTTTGACGACTTGCTACCTCTACTGTTAATTCTCTGCTCTGTGGATGAAAGATGACACGTTAGTTTTTTTACACAATAATTGTATCGACGCCAACATATTCTTTTGTGCGGAGTGATACCGGTTCCCAGATTTTTAACAGCTTTTGGGAAAAACCGTTGAAGGTTGCATCGTAAAATTATGCACGCTATTGGCATTATAACAATTTAGTTTTATTACAATAATAATATTAAGTTTCGTGACAACCCTGACGAATTAGCGTGGTGTCTAGTCTAGATAGTTCTAGCGTCACTTTCGACATTGAAGATGGTCAACTGCTCTTCAGTCATGGGGCTGATAAAGAAAGGTGGTACATATAATATTAACTTTAAGAGACACTGGCTTACTACTTCACACAGCTACATGCGCAGGCGCACGTCCAATCCGTTACAAGACTCCCAGTTTGACAACTATTCTCTCTACCGGTATACTTGAGACTCTGTAATTAACCTATTAAATAGATTCATACCCTACAGGGCCGTACGTATATCAATATTAATTATAATGCATGTCGTAACTCTTCTATTCTTCTTTCGTGAATATTATGAAGAACTTTCAGATATGCACATTCCCATATGATTATTTACTCTTACATTCTGAACTAAATAGATGTATTTATAGGATTAAAACACGTACTAAAAATCCACGTAAATCACTAGTCTATCACAAATGCAGTTTTATTATTTTCAATATAAAATCCAAAACGGTTATTTCAGTTTTAGTCTGTCTGTCTGTTATAACATAACACAGAAACCACTTAACAGGTCAAGATGTAACGTATCATGATTATAAGTTTTATTATGAGTCAACATACACGATACAACATACACACAACATACAACATACACATACAGTTACATGGCGTGAAAATTTACTTGTACCTACGAAATAGATTTAGTAGTTATTAGTATATACCTACACCAGCGTTGTTGCTATCATAATCAATAAATATGTTTCAACTCATAAATTAAATTAATTCTTAAATGTCAGCAGGGTGAAAGACAAAATTTGAAAGAAAGAAAGAAAGAAAAGTTTTATTTCGTAACTATAAACAAAGTCTACAAATAAGACAGGAGGTATGTTGGTATATGTAATTACGATAAAAACCCCTTATAATAATTATTAACAACAATTTTGAATTTCTAAGCGTATTAATTATGGGTTGCATTATTTGTTCACTTTTGACGTTAGATTAATCAAATAGGATTTGTAAATTAAGTTGGATTATTATTCAATTTTCATTTAACGTGCTATTAGTAAGTAGCAGTAAATTATATTTCGCTATTGCTATTCATAGGTAAAATGACAATCGAAAGACGAGTGCAATATCGCCCTCATGGAGTTTTATTGCGTTTAAAACGTGCGGTCGATTGGACAAACCCGTAATTGTCGAACATTCTAAAGCACATTAGTATAATGAGAATCAGTCGTTAGATCATATTGCGATGGAAATTGTTATTGCAATTTAAATAATGCTTAAATGTAAATCATCAGTTAATTCTAATAAAATTTACTATGGTCGGTACAGTTGATATGAAGAGAGGCGCAAAAGGAAAAGAGTATGCCTACGTCATAAATATATATAAGTCTGTGAACACAATCGCTACTCTATGGTAATTGATGCAAAGCATATCGTGCAGACCTACCTCAACTGTACACGTCATACATTTGAGGGTCAGTGCATGAATAATTTCAATAAATGTTTGTTAGGTTTAACTGAAGTTATGTTTTGAAGTAAATGAGAAATTAAATGTTCTTGCAGGAACATAATTTTGTTATATGTATTTATCAGTCAAATTTTTGATAGAAAACCTTCGTGTTTGAGATGTTTAGAATAACACATGTTGTTCTGTTTCCTTCGGCCTAATTAGTTATTACTGTTAATTAATAATTACTTTCGTTTATATGCGAATTTAAACACTATTATTTGCAGTTTTTAATTATGAGGACTCCAGACTAACTTCAGTTTAACTCAAACATAAAGTAAACCATAAATGCAACAATAAAATCACATCTCCACTCGATCGGCCCCACGACAAATATTTATACGTTCGGAATATTTTATGATTGCCATTAACTGGGATTAATATCTTTGGCAAACATTTCCAACTTTATGATTTGATTGCAGGGTTCATGAGTTCTTTCATTTTTTATTGACTGAAGCCTACAGTCCACTCAGTGTAGTTCTTAATTGTAACATCCATAGACTCCTGAGCACACTTTAATAACTGACGAATTTATCACAAATAAAAAAAATACTTTGAAAAATAATATTAATAGTTTTATATTATTGCATATTTCTTTTCTATATTGTTTCTTATTTTTTTTAAAGTAATTCGGTTCTTTAAATTTATATGTATGTATGTACATATATGTATTTAAAACGCATAAAGATACATTTTATTTAAATTGTATTTTTATTCATTTATAAGTAGCAAATTGCCCTGCAGTCCAGCTGATATTAAGTGACTATTGAAACTTGTCTGAAAGCAGTCTCGAACTGGCTATCAAACTGACTGTCACATAACTAGTCACGCGACCTTACAAATGTGACATAACATCAAACATTAATTTGAATATAAACCAACTAATTCTAATGTTTACTTTCAATACTGGTTTTGTATTTGCGATTGCTTGTATTAGCTGGTCGTGCTGTAACAATGTAACTGTTATTCATATCACAAATTTGCAGTTATTAAGCATTACAAGAAAGAAATGAAATAAAATACTGTAAAATTAAAAGAAACATCTGTTTGTAGCTGTCAAACAAAATTGACTTTTAAAGTCACAGATTGGAAATTATGTGGAAATGTTACATAATGTTATACTGAAAATTTAAACTATATAATCAATGTCTTAATTATTGTATTAGAAGCTACTATACGATGAAATTTGCAAAATGTCTTTCTTACAAAGATAGTTAAGAAAATAAATCGTACTAAGTCCCACCTGTCAACTGAACCTTAAGTATAAAAAAGCGTTAAGAGATTTATAAGTTTCAACTCAATCGTTTTGCTAATAGCCAAATTCTTATCACGTATCTGTAAACACGTTTAACGAATCAAGTTATTGAATAAGCGGTATTCAATAAAAATAGTTACCGCGAAGTATCGAAGTTGTGAAAACTTATAGACCTGCCAAAAACTTGTAACGCGTCCAATCAAATGAATGTCTAAACTCGCAATACTTATAAAAGTAACGCACAATATAGTTATTTTTTTTTTGGCTTTGTGTTTACTTTGGAGGCGAAGTGTCGTTTGAGTCCGTCTTTGTGACTATTTTTGCATTACTGGTGAATTAAAATAAGACGAGGAGAAAAAAGATGACATTTTCTACAGATTACTATTAGTAGATTGATCAAATGATTTTTTATAGGGTAAAATACGCTGATTTCGGAAAAAATTAAGCCAGCAAGAATATTAATTTATATACAAAACTAGCATCTCATTAAATAATTAATTATGCACTAGATATATATAGGCAATATCCGTCCGAAATAATGTATCTTTCAAACGGTAAAAGAATTTTTCAAATAGATGTCGCGTTTCTTGCGATTTACCTTCCGCGTATGTACAAAATTCACATAATTCGCACTCTCTTTATCGAATCCGCTCACTGTACCATAATTTTAAGGTTTACAATGAAGAGTATGTGAATAAATAAATTATATTAAGATGTAAAATATATTATCATTAAATATATATATATTTTTGCTTTAAGAATGTGTCTTATATATTAAAATAAATACGGCTCGAAAAATAAAAGTGATTATCTTAGTTGACAGTTACTTACGAGTCCTTAATGAGAATCTAAAGATTAAAGATATTAAGAATAATTATATTACAATTTAAGCATGAAGCATTGATGGAGTCACCAGGCTTATGAGTGCTTTCGTGTTTCAGAGGACCTTTTAAGCTATTGATGCCCGTTATAGTTACAAAACAGTTATTCAGCCGTACAGAGGATTTTCGGGCAGTATTCAAACTCCTGGCTCTTGGATCGCCCGCTAAACACCCCGATCCTCAGGAAAGCAGCGTGATACTTTACGCCACAGTCCCTTTCAAACACCACATCTTCTAAATCGCAGCCTCCAGTAAGCACCTCACGGACCGAGCATAAGTAAATATAACTATGAATTTCACGTTCCTTGAACTCGTGCAAACAGTTGGAATATTTTATTTTAATATAGATTCTAAGTAGAGTTCCAGACGCTGCATGGCTGTAACATGTCTTTGTAGGTTGTTCTGCGTCTGACTTCTACTGACAATGAATAAAGGGTCATATTTTTAAACATGCTCTCTTATTCTAATATTCTCGTGTACTTTATTGTTTTCTATAAAAATAAAAATATATTTCTAACATTAATATGTACTTTCTTAACGAAGTACAAGTTTTTAACTTTAATCTGTTTCAAAACTTTTCACTAACTTAAATTATTAATTTAAAATGAATCCTGAATTAATACCATTGCAAAAAATAGTAAAGTAATTTGTATCTTAATCTAAACAAACAGTGACGCTTAATCGATCTAGGTTAGTTCATATTTGAGTCACATCCCAATCGTTCGCTTGTTTGGACATGAAAAAAATCAAGCTCATATTTTTTTAATAACATAAGATAATGTTTCACAAGAACCCGACCTGATGGTTGAATACACTAACGTGTGAATCTTATTCACTCTCCTCTTGAAACTTTGAAGTAGCAGGCAACACCGAGACGGGCAGGCTGGTACAGGCCTTTGTAATGCGCATAACGAAAGACAATATGCTTATATAATAATTGTCGTCAGTAAATCTGTTTTCACTTAACTACGATACCAGTGTAAGTACGCTTACACAGTACCACGAGCGTCTCCACATGTTTTAAATGACATATTAAATTGCATATTGTACTAATTTTAGATCAGACCTATTGTTCTGTGATCTCACAGATAAAACTTAAACACAAAAGAGCGTTTTCACAGTTACAAAACTTTACAGTAAAAAGGCACATGCAAGTACATACTCAATTTGAATTGAAATACAAATAAGATATCCCAAACACCTAAGAAGAAAAAATTATCTGCATAAAAGTTCTCCGGCCGGGAATTGAAGCCAGATTGGTTGGTAGGTCACTATAACAAGGTAAAAGCTACAAATACGTTAAAAAAAGTCTATTTTGCTTCAAAATCAAATAAGCTGATCTGGTCAGGTCAGGCTGAAATTCCTGATTAGTTAAACTAAATATAATGATTATTACGGAATAAATCTTTTGTAGTTATTAAAAATGGTCTTAAAGAAACTCTACCTGTAAGTTTATTGGCCTTCCCAGGTTTATAAGATGGATTTGATACTGCTATAGATAACTAATGAAATCTCTGGCGTAGTTTATCTTCCAAATGACTGAAGCGATCAAGTTATTTTACCCATCGTACCTCCAATTATAAAACTATAAGTGACTTAAATCGATTATAAATCCAAAACACTGAAAAATTGTGTGCGTGGTGCCTTATAGGTTTCTTTTTTTACATATTATTCGTCAATGCTCGACTACCGTCCGATCTGAAGATAAGTGGCGATGCCTTCGATGGCAAAACGCGTTAACTTAGAAAAAGCATTTTTTCGTTTTCGGTGACTGTTTGTTTTACAACTTCATACTTCAAATAATAATTGAAAATAATGTATTCATTTTGGTATTTTTTAATACATTTATGCACGTCATTTTTTTCTTGTACAACCGTTTGGAAAGACGTTTAAATATTAAACAGAAGAACCTGTGATACCCCTCGGCACATTTAAATCAATATAATGACGGTTACAAAATTAGTTTTAATCTGTGCTGAATGTGTTGCAACACTATTATTTCCAACTGTACTTGTCATTTGTACACCTATTATTCACTTGCCATTGTATGTCATTTGTGTATTATTCTTTTAAAATGTCGCTTTAAAGTTCTCATATATTAATAACGTATCGACTTTGGAACCATACAAACACGAAAACTAAGCACCGTACAAGAATGACATTATTTGAGTAATCCCGTGCTTTTTAACGAACCTTTAATGGATTGGATTCAACTCCCTAATTAAATTCCTTGTATACCAATATACTATTTATCGATGACACAGACAAGATAAATGGAAAAATGGATAGGTTACCTAATGGAAGAAATAAGGTGCTGGGATGTAAATGGTTCTTTCCAAGTTTGAGTCAGGGCAAGTCTCCCTTACCGGTGCACCCTAAACAATGGATGAGATAACGGCGCTAGGACGCTTCTTTCGGCACTCGCTGAGATCTTTACCACTCAGAAATGTCTGGTGTCGTTTTTCATTTTGATTACAGTGCTGGGGAAATGTTTAACAAATGGTTTTATACTCCACCTTTTCAGGCGTCGGTGACAATTGACTTTATAGGCTTTATAGTTTGTCTGCTGTCCGAACGGTCGCACGATCCGAATAAATTGTTTCATTATGTTTTTTCTCTTTATAGCAAGTGTAACAAGCTAAGCTGTAATCCTCTCGCATTTGTAACTGAAATAATACGCAACGTGACTAATGTTCGTCAGCTGAGCAGCATTTTTCACGGGTGTAGTACACTGTATATTAATTTGTATGTAAATTTTATATGTATATATCTGAAAATAATATAGTTTAAAATGTTCTTTTTTAAGTTTTTTTAAGTATTGAAGTTTTTCAAGTGTTAAAACATCACACCTAAAAATGCGAGGTCATTTAATTCCCGTGTCTGAGACTATATTTAAGTGTTCTTAAACAGATTTAAGTACTCTGTACGGTTAAAAACTGTAACTTTATAAGTACTGTTAATTTAAATGTCAGTCGTAGTAAACTTTGCTCTTTACCCTGAGCGTTGTGTTGCTAGTGCTACCACCAGACTCTTAGTTTACGGGACGAAGACAAACTTCCAGTATTAATCTGCATGCGAGAAAATGAGGCACATAAAGTTATGCCGACATTGGAATAACTAGATAGTAAGTGACGAATACTTAGTTTCTTTGAATATTTATCAGACGGTTATTTGTCTATGATATTATCATTCAAGGGAACTTATGATTTATTAAGTTATTTATTCATTACTAGCAGATGCAATTAAAAAAGCACCTGCGTTGTTTCAGGATAGGGTTTTTTTTGTACCGTTAATTACAAATACATGTATTAATTTATAAATTTTTAAATTATGGATTTAAATGTAATGATATTTAAATATAAAGCGATGCTTATTGCAATACATTAGTGAAAACCGTAACGAAATCGGATTATCCGTTTCTGAGATTAACGGGAACAAACGCACAGATAAACAGACAAATATTCTAACAACTATTGTTTTGTATTCTATTGCATTAATCAAGACTCTTAATTGTAGTTTTTCTCATATATCCTTAATGTACAGAAAGGGATCAGTTACAATTTTATTATATGTGTAGATATTGGATCTAATATTATAATGGTATTAACAGCTATAATAATATAATGTGATGTCCTATTCCATACGTATTACGTAGTCATATTAGTGTCTCAGTCAGACACACACACACATAGGGTTTTATCTAGCGACAGAAATTGTGCAACGAACTGCCTATTCACTCATCTTTCATAACCGACAAACTATCTATATTTTCTGATACCTAAGGCCAGCCAATCACCAAAACTTTGCCCAACAAATACGTATCGAGAAACGCGCTTGTTATTTTACTCTCCAAGTTTGTATCGAAATTAACTTAGTTTAATCTGGGTGGTCCAAACCAAGGACGACGAACTGAAGGCCAGGACTATCGTAGAGTCGTCTGTTGTTCAGTAGAGTGCACGAATAGGGAAGCTGACGTGAACTCCAACGCGAATGAAGCCCATTAAACAACGACTTCTGTATATATGTATATTATCCATTTGAAACACACTAGTATCTTCGTGGAATTAAAGGCTGGAGTATGAACCACCACGCTGCTCCAGTGCAGATGTAAGCATATTTATGTACACATTGAACTCTTTGAAACAAAACTTTTACAAGCGTGTATTGACATACATTTTTGCCGGATTGTTAAAAGCGATCAAATTTATAAACGCGCTTTGCCATTTTTAATCCTATTGGCAGTCAGTTAAATATATTGCAAATAGGAATTGTGTAAACACCTGTAACTATTCTGACGTCACTCCATTATCCACGTTACAGCATCTTATCCATAATTTATTGGATATACTGACATCTCTATCCACCTTGTGATAAAATTTTAACGGTGCTGAATCGGTACATAAATATTTATTTTGGTAATTTTAATGTAGTTAGGTAGGCTATGTTATTTTTTGGAAAGTATGTCTTTCTGTCTGTCGGATAACGTATCACAGTGAAACCATCGGACAGATTTGGATGATACTTGGCATGTTAGTAACTTATATTAATGGAACTATCCCCGCGGTGGAACAAGAATTCAAAGTTCGTGTGGACGTTCGTTTATGAGGGTGGTAAACAATGTTTTGACTGTTTTGAACACAACTATTGCAATTGGTGACCATACTAGGTGCTAATTTATAATACTAGAAAAACCAGCCCCTAATAAAATGTAGCAATCATAAAGTTGATTGATAATCCAATTAAAATTAATAATAATTGTTGACAGTGCGGGTGTTATTTGTAAACGTAACACAAGTATTTTGTTTCGCAAAGCGGAGCTAGAGCGAGTTCGTGGTGAATAGTAACGTTATTAGTAAATTATAATAATGATAATGAAGTGAAAATTAATACTACTCGAAGCTCATAATCTTATTAAGAACTGTAAATGGATTTCGGGGTGATAAATAAATAAGTTAGTGTCGCCTGATATTATTGGTA
>DWPT01004014.1:0-13731 GCA_018251895.1 Agathymus mariae mariae
CGTCGCCCATGGACATCAGCAAGACCAAAGGCATCACCGATGCGTTGTCGACCAGGAAATGAGAAGAAGGTAAAAAAAAGAAGCTACTGGCTCTCAAGCCCCCAGCCGGAACACGACGAGTCGTTTGGCGGCTGACTCAATCAGGGGGTGGTAGCTGGCCAGGCAGGCTTTACTGAAAGATAATAATACCAATAATAATATTAACGACTCAATAATAATATTGATAATATATATTGACCCCAAAGAAGTACAACTTTTTACGCGCGTACATAAGTACACGCACCCATTTTTTTCTGTGCGATTATATAAAAATTTTTGCTTAAGTAATATCGTCGGACGTGATATTATAATAACTATGTTTAATTGTAAATGATTTCCATAAATCTGCATTCACAGTTATTGCGGCATGAATTTATTTTGTCATAACGAACCGTATGTCTGCTAACAAAACATGCCAATATCAGACTAATATAAAATTCACTTTACAAATACAGCTGACAGAGCCGAAATGTAGATAAGATAAGCATATAGTAATTATAAGGTGAGAAATATTATGTGTTTACGTCTGTCACTTTTATCTCTAAAAGAGCTTTATTGTTTATTGAATAATATAATAGTCCCAGTAAGTTCAGATGCAAAGTGTAATACGCAATTTGAAATATTTCCTTTCATATTTTAATACTGTACAGTGTATATTAATACTGTGTATAAAATATATAAACTATGGCATGTGTATTTATATCCCACTGGATTAACTCGGCTTACATCTATAAATCGATATTTCTCTAGCAAAAGATCGGGGCTCAGGCGAGCAATATCTTTTCAATTCATAGTAAGTTGGGTCGGGATAAAAGTATTGAATACTCACACTGTATTTATTGGTACAGCATATCTATGGATAATCACTTATTTTATGCACCATATTCCATTTTTATGGGGTTTGTGTATTTTTAATTTAAATTTTCACATAAGTAAATTTTAGAAAAATCGTAGTAAACGTGGGTAGGTAAATAAACATTTAAATATGTGCGCTATGATCCGACCGGCATTATCATCTTAACAGTCGGGATGAGTGGACGAAATGTTCACACGCGCTTATTACTATATTTTATCTTTTGTTACATTCCCATATAAATAAAATAAATCAGAGATAGAAAACGTGCAAAACATTCATGAAATTAGTGAACCGTCATTAATACAAAATATATAAAAAGGAACATATTACCAAATAATAGATGGAAAGAAAGTCGAACTGTTACGTTCTAAATGCAATATATATTTTTAAAAGTCCTAAATCATTTAATATCCGCAACTGTAACCGTAACCGATAGAATATTATTCATATATCCGTATCCATATTGAGATATGAAATTTTATATCCATAACATTCCTAGTATAGATACTGAGTCTTAACTCCATTTATTTCACATGTTACATGTTAAAAGCCCCTTTCACCCAATCGTGACTTGTGGTTATTAGGAGCATAATAAAATTATCAAGTTCATTGAAGCAGAACGTTAAAATGTTACCACGCGTTAAATGCGTTAAAAAAGGGTCCGGTTAGAACTCGCAGTGATTCTGTTGTAGACAGTTAATCAAGCAATCCCTCTGTTAAATACGCATGAAAAGATTAAGTTTTAATTTGCTAAGCGCAGTTGACAAGACACGGTATTTAAATAGGGTTATCGACAAAATATGTATACGTATATTTACAAATCGTCATAATACAAATCCTCATATGGTGCAAAGTAAATCAATACTAATTTAATAACAATGAATTTCCGCAAAGTAACGCCTGATACTATCAACTACTATATCAAATCCTCATAATTTTACAACTCTGTAGCTCAATTGTTAGAGACAGTGCCCCTCAGCGGGGGTCTTGGACTCGGTTTTTGGGTCAGAAATGTATAAAATATGTATATATTTGTTCTAGGGTTATAAATGTTTTTGATATCTCACTTATGTATTTATATTTATGAAATCCGCAATATAAAAAGTTCCAGTGTGCTGTTGTGAGTACATAAGCAGTTCCCATTGAAAAAGAGTAACCATATTCTAAGAGTAGTGTATTTGAGAAGTTTTAATCACAACAAATATAAGTTGACTATGTAGATATAACAACGTAGAAATCGTATCATTTCAATTTCTATGAATGTGGGATTTAGAAATATACAGTCAGAAAATAAATCGCAACGAAAATAAATTCATCTACAGGTCGATGTGATCGTTATAATATTTGGAACACAAAGTAGATTTACTTTTTTTTTTACAAAGTCTTGCTAGCAATCCTTTCTGCTGTGTTGGAGTTTATTCTGAATATGATATGTTATTATGTTTATTTATGATTATACATTCACACAAATGAGCAAGATCTTTTCCCTTTTTTTCCTTAGCTTATTGATACTTCATTAATTCTCAGTACGGCATAGACGGCGTATTGTTGGTTTTTGTCCGGCTATCATATGTTTTTAAGTCAGGTGTGAATAAGAGTAGCAATTTAGGTGGAACTGTAATACTGTATTATACTTATAATATATATAAAAAGAGAAGCAGTGAAGTTTTATTTACGGGTCAATATTTATTTCTATTCATTTGTCGAAGGAGCGGAAAAAGTTCGTTATTATAATATAAATATATACAAGTATGTAATTTTTTTGAAGTAAGAATCTTTTTTGACTTTTTGCAATGATTTTTTATCACAGAGGAGAAGAAACGACACAAAAATCTCCTTAGCAGTTTTTTAAATCTCTAAGAAGAAAACTTATCTAAACGGAAATATTTATAGGCTACTGATTCCAAACATCTTTATAATAAATAATAAATGTATTTCTCTATGTCATATTACCCTTTACTATTAAATATCTGTCTTTATAAGACATGTTTTTTATACACTATTGATTGAACATAGTGTATTAACAGTATTTATATTGCAGAATTTCCAAGTTCACAGAGATAAACGAAGATTCTTGCCTAATGAACCTCCAGCGAGCTACATCGCAACTGGCGCTTATAACTATATGTAGTGCTTTATATCGCGTGATCTCTGTACACGTTAGAGTGACACTTGCTGTCAACGTTAATGAACCAACGATAACAAAATACGATAGTTTTTCACGCGTTATATATCTGTTTCATTTGTTAGTATTGTTACGTTTAAGCGTGTTACACGCGTAGCCTGCACGGGGATGCTGACGGTGCCGCGCGTGTAACGCAACGTGAGCCCTTAATTTAGATGACGTTGAGTAGACATCAGCAATTAATAAGTTTTGTTATAACTTAAAATATAATTAAAGATATAGCTGGTACTTGCATCGGAAACGATAACCTTAGTTAAATCCATAACTGTAATTTAAAAATTTAATAAGCTAGTTTTAGAATCTTTGGTTTTTTAAATATTCTGGCTGTTGTTAACGTAATTAGCGTTTCATACTTCGGATGATACAAACTTAGCCCGTGCAAAATCACTCTGGTTTATTTACTACCCCTAGTAGCATTCGTTTCTCTTAGAATCTACAATCAGAAAACGATAAATTTGGTTTGCAATAGAGTTACGAGTTAATTAGCATAGAGTGAACAGTTTTAAAAACAGATTTATTTTGTCAGTTTTGGGGAATAAAATAAATTATTATCGAATGGTAAGATCTCATTCATTGTAAAGAATATATTTATATATTTCGAATATTTAGTATTTTTGGAAATACACGCTATAAAAATTATTCAAAAAATTGCGTAAAAGATTACTTTTCTCCCTCTTAATGTTTTCGACTCTGAAGGAGTTTATTTATCTGATTTTTCTTTTCTATCACTTAATTCACTTAAATAACTAAATAAACTTAATTTTTTGCCTGGCATGTTTAAAAATTACGAGTAAGTATAATATAAAAATGTAAATGTAAAAATATCTCAGTGTCTCTTCGTATATAAATTTACTATGAAAGTTCTGTTAAGTGATAACGTAATAATATTATAAACATTGTAATAAATCAATACGTTTATAATTCAAAGACCTGGAAATTGAAACGGTAAATTAACATTTCGTAAATATGAAGCCCCTAACGAAAATAAAAGACAATATTTTGATACGGGTACAGTCAGTAAATGTTAACGATTATGGAGTAATGTCGAATAATCGTTGCGAAACGGGATTGGGTTGCGAATATTATAAAATAAAACATCAACCGGGTATATTAACCGCTATATATTAAATCAAGAATCACCCGTAATATTGTAACATCCTGTATTTTCATCTTAAATGTTTATTAAAGTTATTTTAGTTGTAAGACTGCAATGTAACTAATGAATCACAGCCACAGGATCTTGTACTAGTGACGTTTATACATCGTCGTCGCATTGGCGTTGCAACACTAACGAACCGTACATGATTACGTCGCTCTGCCTTGCCGATTCAAATGCAAGTATCAAGGCAGGTGTCGAAGTACTTAACGAGATCAAGACATTCTCAGGTCGTTAACTTCGCACTTTGCAAGGCCGCCGCAAGAAATTATGTGCAAGAAAATTTTAGTTAAAATTGGTTAGCAAATTGGTATCAAATAGGCAATAGATTTCTTTAAAGATAAGTTAACTGGAGTTTATGCTGTTGAAAGAAGTTTAAAAAAAAGAATGTTCGCGGAATTATAGAATAGCAATAGTGTTGCGTACAAGTCCCTAACAAAATAAGGTAGGGGTAACTAGTAGAAATAAAATACTCATGGACTGTGATCAGCTGATATTAATTATTTATGGAGTCGCGAATAAATAGACGTGCGAGTGCTCTGAGCGTTGTAAGATCACTGTTCGGCGGACCTCCGCCGAATGCGCTTCTCATGCTGCTGACTGGTGTCGAATGTGGGCCCGGGAGGTGCCTCGCCGCCTGCGCGTGCTCCGTCGATCGGCCGCGCGCGCGCTCTGATAAGGAGGCGAGATCAAATAGAAACATACTTTTAAACTTTTTAAAACTTGATATTATATTAGAATAAAGAAATTGTAATAGCTTTTATTCTTTTACATTCTGACGAAGACTACCAAAGTTTAACAACCGTTACGTGATCAGATGTTAAAACCTTCCATCAAAGGCCTAGAGCTTATCCAGCTATTCACTACACTGGTGATTTGTTAAAAGGTCCGGACCAGTTATAAGACGACTTTCGACTGAGTTTGTCAAAACTGTTGTCTAACTATTGTTGAGCCGTCAATTTATAAGTTATCGTTAATATAACCGCGCATATTTTAAGCTGTTTTCATGAGGCATAAATACATTACAGATGTACTAGAGGGCACGGTTCTTTAATTGTACTTAAGGAGGAATGAAAAATGTGAAGTTTATTGACAATAATAAAATTGAGCATAGATGTTAGTTCTCGCCTGACTGGTCTTTAGGTTCCGTACCAGTCGATTTAATTATCATCCTGCTCCTAGAATCCATCTTGAAATATTTTAACTATTTCAATTTCGATTGCAGTAGTATATAGTGCAGTATGCAGTATTAGTTCATAATTGGGTTCCCTGGTGTCTTCTTGACTAGAAACCACCTTTGGTACTACAGATGTACATTAATGACAGTGACCAGTTATCCGGTACTTGACCGGTAATCAGTCTGTTTGTTTGTCAGCTATGGATGTCAAAAAAATACAAGTAGCGAATGAGCATGCTAACACATTGTTACAGTATGGATATATTAAAAATTAGTACGATAGTTTCAAATGTCATGCCACACAAGGACCTAAATGGTTGAATATCAATCTAATAGCCGGCACTGATATCAACGTGTCCTCTGATACATTTTTCGACATTTTCGGAGCTGGATGTGTGATCGTTAACTGCCAATCACACTGTATTTATCTCCATTGTATTCGGTAATAATGCCTACGTTTGAAACACGCTTGCTATGAGTTCAATATTTAAATCCTTGCAGTGTTTGAATCATCTGCATAATCTGTAATTACGAGAACGAATATAGCGCATGTTATATTATCTCAATGACAGTATTGATGGATAGTTCATGTATGTGACACTCATACTTACTAGTATATCATTAATTTAGATTGACACAGATTAATCACAAAGTAGATAGTGAGATTAATGTTCTATAGTAATTGTTATGTTTAGATTGGTGGACTATCATATTTTTTTGTAACAGAATAATAATTTCTGACCACCCTATATAAATATCACTTGTATTTGATTATGTGTACCTTTTCTATAAAAAGCGTACATACACACACACAGCTTACACAATACCCTCCACAAAGATATCCTGCTCATGCATCAGAAAATATATAAATGAGGCATCAACAACGACAAACAATCAAGATCAAATAATAAGACTGTCACGTGTTCAGGAGGTGGAGTTCGTGCCAATAGACATGTGGTCTATATTGTGGAATACCTCTTAATGTATGGACGTAAGTATAGTAAAAAAGTGGGTATATAAATACTGTTACAAGTGGGTAATTCAGTTGTGTAATTCGAATTTAATTGTATGCTATGGAGTGGTAAAAAATCCCCAAACAGTGTTGACCTATATGGCGTTATTAAAAATGTACAGTGAAACAATTAGAAGAAAAATATATTACGAAGGTTTATACTTCACAACGATCATATACTCAGTAATACGTCCGTATATTACTTGACGATAATGGCGGTCTGTCAATCTTGCGTTCTACCCTCCGAAATGTCTTCGATTCTACCGTCTTTGTTATTAAAAACGTTATGAGAGTACAAAAAAAAAAATACGTGCATGCAGTCAATGCAGTGATTGAATTATTGTTACAAGTATCTATTATACAACAGAAACAGAAGTTCCGGAGTTTTCAAAGGATTTCAGTGTTTCTAATTATACAGTATAAAATCCATAATTGGAATGTTATTAAGGTCAAGCCGACACGTGAGTGACCTTAGGACTTATGTAAGTTATACTTGTAATAAGAATTTATGACTTATAACATATTTTATTAAGTCATATTTACGTTAAGCCTTGAGTTTGAGTAGTTTTATATATTATTTTTGGTTCACGAATATTGCTATCAATCACGCTATTAGTAGGTTTAAAAAGGAACAAACTATTTTAATTTACAAAAACAATAATTAACCGATTTGAGAACTTTGATCTATCTGCGAATTTTGTCCAGAATTAAATTAACAGTTGGATGTATTTTCATGACACTACTGGTGACTGTGTCGAGCGTTATGTTGTTTAGAATCCATAGACGCTGTTTTGCAAGGCATCAAAACAAGTTCGTTAACCACACTGGCTTTCTCGGAGAGTTATCACATTATTATATGGCATTCGATTAATATTTTCGTTTGTTTTATTTAATAATTTATGTGTACCATAAATTTTGCTCTCTTTTCTGATATATCTCGTGCGTACCAGAGTTTCTAGAAAATATTTCATTTTGAATTAAGTAATAACTTTATATATATACATGCATATATGTATGAAATATTATATTTATGAAAATGTAAATTAAACTATTGCAGTAACTAACGCTGACGTTGACCAGAATGTAGCTTTCAGACTGCAAAAGACTTTTTTTTAAATAGGTGAGGTGATTCCAGACTTTACCCTTCGCATCAGCATCTCTTTATTATATTAGTATATTTGTCCATTCCACCAGCAACTTAAGAATTTTAACCGCGAAGTTTGTTTGTGTGAGCTGAGATGTGCATCTGCATAAATATGAGCACTGCTTCCCACAACGAAGCAATGGAATATTACTATAAGAAATAAAATAGAAAGCTGCCTATATTTAAATACATTTTAAAATAATTATTCTTCCCAATTTCTGTTTGTGTTTGCTATAAGCCTTGTTTTAGAAATCACTTAAAGTCTATTCGTATTGGACAAAACGTTTGTAATTGAGTTCATAGCGTGCTGAGAGTAATTTTAATTTGAATATTAAAAGGTACCCGGCTCTGGATGCTGCGGACTAATGCCTTTTCAAACGACTATTTATTAATAAAAATATCCATAGTGGCGCAAACATGTATATACTTTCGTCTTCTATATAGTAACCAGCGTATCATTAGCTGGAACAAGGGTCCTGGATGATAAGTATAATCACCACTGCTCGTAGATATTTATTCTTAACTGGCTCTCTAAAACTGATAATAAACACGCTTCATCTTGTGAATCTTTTTTATGTAAGTAGTCTACAAACGAGCGGACGAGCTACCTGATGGTAAGTGGTCACCGTCGCCCATGGACATAAGTAAAACGAATGGCATCATTAGTGTTATCGGCCAAGAAAGAAGAAGACACCCGATTTCGTATTATGATTCTTCACGTGACTATATTGTGAAGGTCGCAACGATACTAAAGTTGAAAAATATAAAATCAATTTGTATTATGTACATACTATGTGTCTGGATTATCGAAAGGATTAAAATCTATTGATATTTCGAATTGAAATAATCGGGTTGATCGAGATTACAGTTTATTTATTAAAAATAGCTTTCCGCTGCTTTTTAGCATCCTAGTACTTAGTTTTAATACCTGGAGTTGCTTTTTCAATACATAGCTGATAATAAAAAAAGACTGATAAAAATCATATATATTAATTATGAAAACAAATAGATACACGTTTTGAACTCAAATGACCATTTAAAAATGTCATAAATCAGTGAATTATTAGAGTTATTACTTTCTTCGGTGAAGAAACATCGCCAGGAAACCTTCCAGTTCAGAGTTCGTTACAATGTTCTCACAGGTGGGTGAAGTCTGCTAATTCGCACTTGGCCAACGTGCCAGACTATGGCTTTAACCTCTACCATCACGAGAAGAGACGTGATGCCAGCCGTAGGGCAGTTATAGGTTTTATGAATCATAAAGAGCTATAGAAAGTCAGTATCGAATAGGGTTTAAAATTTAACAATCGAATGATTATACAATTATTTGTCGTATCGTTAATAATGAACGCGATTGTTGGCTTAATCGAATTCATGTGTTTCATACTCTGTTATTTTGATTTGTGGATCGACAACTTTTATCGTACCTCTAAGTGAATTGAAGCAATTAACGACGTATTCTATTTTGTTTGTTATTGGTTGAATTGTCTTTTGAAGTATGTAATAGCATTGTAATAGCAATGGAATATTTTGAGTTTGTAATTATCGATGATAACTAGGCCGTAATAGGGCGGCCTTGAATACTCTTCCTAATACCGTGCTGGCAGAACAGGATGTCGTAAGAGGCGACAGAAGTCAGCCTGCTTGGTGGCAGGGCTTCGCGTAAGGACTATATTGTCAGTATTATTATTAAGTAATTAATATTATTATTGGTCTCTTTGGGTGAAGCCTGTCTGGCTAGGTACCACCCTCCTGCTTCACAACTATTCACTATTCACGACTTTTTAGCACTCAGTTAATACATATAGTATATATATTCTACTTTCCGGTGTTCGAGAAACGAAACGCTAAGGCATCAACCGAGTCTGATGATATTTCCGGTAATCGATTTTCCTTAATATTTCTTAATTAAGGTGGTAATTTAATGTCAAAATGTCATCTATTAGGCACAATGCTATGTCAAAGAAGTAAAAAAATTAAGTCAATTTACTATGTCAAGTGAGGTATCATGATAAGGATTCTGAAATTATTATTTTTGGAACCGAAGTTTTAACGTACATGACATACTAACCTAAATTCATTTATGCATCAGAGTCGTCTTCCATACGGAAGTAGCAAGGTACAAGAGTTAGAACCCTAAAAGCACTTCAATTTTTCCAATTACACGTGCTGCAAGTTAACAACTTGCTTCGGTGAATTACATAGACAAAAGTTGTTACATCATAATAAAATCAGTAAACAAATAACGCAAGCTGTTTAAATGTATGACGCAACGAAATTTGCCGTTTCCTCATTTCTGAACACATTTTTTTTCCCTTGCACTAAGATGATTGAATTTCACTCTCCGTAGAGACCACGTTCACTGAAACACACCCCACTTCACACAAATCACAGAGAACCTTCGTATTTCAACATTGAAATTTGTTTTTTTCGATATAATCAAAACTGCAAAACGCTATGAAATATTTTTATAGTAAAGCAGTTACATATGTATTTAAATTATTATAATTTTTCATTTTTGTATATTTCTCGTTTTTATGTAAGGTCTTTGTAATTTTATTTCAATAGTTATTTATTATTTAGAAGGCGCTTGTTTTATAGCTTACTGTTTAATAACGGGATTTAATTGTTTTGTATTATTTTCGCTTATTTGTAAGATGATTCTGTTCATATGTTCTAATTATTTAATTTGGTGGTCAAATTCATTAGCTTTCTCGGTACAAAAATCGAAAATATGAATTAAATTTGATAATACGGAAATGCAAGCGTATGACATTTAGACTTTGCGCATGGTCGCGGGGAGATGTTCTTAATGAGTTGAAAAGCGGAGTGTGGCGACACGGAACTGACTTTACTTTACTTTGGAAAATCGAAAATATAATACTCTGCTGCTAATCTTGAAAGAATCTTGTCAGTTCCGTAACTTGTTAAGGTGCAGTGCTGTTAGTTTCAAGTTTTATGTAAAGTAATAATGTTTTATCCGCAATAAAGCCCAAAAGAGCCCGCAGATGTCAGCTCCGGTCCACCAGGACGCGAATATGTATTTAATGTAGGTCCAATGCGTTTATGAAATGCTATCGACTATCTTCGTTTTCCATCGTGTTTTAAATGTGTTTAAATCTATGATCGCTTTAAATATGCCTTAATACAATTCTAAATATTGTTATTCGATTTCATAATTTATAATTAATAATCTGTGTCACGCAATGTTTTCCAAAAACTATTGCAAAATACATACTTAACAGAGTGATAATAATATTCACCCACGTGATGATTTTTATTGTTGTTCTAATAAAACAAAATGACTCCGGTTGCATAAAACGCAGTAGAGCAAATGCTGAATGAAATGAACAAAGGCTTAGTGGGCTATGAAGTCAAGTCACGTGCTCGCCACAGGGAACAGCTCGACACTCCCGTTGGACTCGCTGACCGATTTCGAATCTTCGTGAGATGGAACTTAATTTAAGACAAACGATAAAAATATACCTTGAGTTATAACTTAGTGTATAATTCAACCAAGCTCATTGATCGTTATTCAAAGCAAAGGGAAATTTCACGTGCGAGTAAGTAGGTTACCCTATAGTCGAAGATCCTACAATTCACTCGGTAGTGACTTTGGTTGCGAAGCCTCGGGTTCTAGATTAGAGTCCCGGCCGAGGCAAGGTCTAGATGACATATAAATTTTTGGTTTCAAGTTTTAGGTATTTAAGATGACTAATTTGTGCGTGCTTCAAATTTGAATATTTCTTGAATTTTTTATAAATTTGAATCATGCGTCATTTAGTATCGTATCGTAGAATGTCTCCACAAGTAATATTGAAAAAATGAAATAGCGTCATTGAGATATAATATGAGATATTCTAAGGAATATTTGTACGTAAACAATTATAGTCATGTGATGTACGACCACAATTCCACAAGGAACCTTTAATAGGAAGTATGTGACATCTCTATAAATAGAACAAGGTTGGTTAAAGCATATTGCTGTTCAACAAAATCAGAAAGTCAAAGTTAGTCACAAAATAGTTAATAACAGAGACTAATGAGTTGATAATCATAAACTATGACTGTACAAAGAAATGGGACAAAGAAAGTACAGAAATGGGACTAAAGTTATCTAAATTTATAACTTGGGAGTCTTCGTGGAGTGAATGGCTTTTATAAGTCAGTATGTCGAACATCTAAGACTTCATCGCCACTTACCATTAGGTGAGATTGGGAGAGTATTAACTTATTTTTCGTAAAAAAGAAGCCAGACAAGTTGTCTATTTTATTAAAGTATTCCGGAAATATTCGCATTTCCCGATACACCAACAACGGAGCAGCCTAACTACAAATAAGAATGGATATTGCCCAGACGAATAAAGTGGACGCTCTTTTGATGACCTGAATTTGGGAAGTATTTTCCGGTTTCAAATCACAAGTAAAGTCTGGTCACGCGCTTTTCCCAGGGAGCAGAGCAGCGCTCCCTCTGGGCTCTGTGACCTGAATAATCTAATCTGGAAGGACATAATATGATAGTGATATAGATGAAGGCAATTTGGTTCTGGAAGGTCACCCAACGGTCCTGTAGCCTGTGGTTTATCCTGTAGTGATTATTTGTTCGATGTTCGACCAATTCTTAAACTTCTCGTTTATGAAACACAAATGTTTTATGCTTCGGTTTTGGTCGTTTGTAATAACATAAATTCATAACAAAAATTCTGACTAAGTATTGTATATTTGTAATCTGCACACGAGACCTAAGTTAGGGTCCGGCATATATTTTAAATTTTTGAAACGATGTCAACTAGAAATTAATTATCACTTACTGTGGTAAGGGAAATGATTGCAGAAATACCTGCATTTGTAGCTCTCCATAATATTCTTAAAGTTTTAAGGGTTTGACCTTAACTTTCATCTTGGCTTTAACCTATTCGCAGCTTCCTGCAGTGGACAGTGCTATTTTGTTTAATTAAGGAAACCTAGATAGTGGCGGAGTGCTGTTCTGTTGCAGATTGCCGGGTGCCGGATACCGGATACCGGAAGCCGCCTAAAAGGCATTGACATCCCTTAATGACCGCTGTATAACTTTGACGACTGACAGCCGAATGTCCGATAGTTTGCAATGATTTGATTTAAAAACAAGTAATACACAGAAAATAAAATAATGTCAATTCCTACTTGGGGTCAAATACATGTAGCATGTATATATCAAATATATATACATGTTAGTTACTTCTTATTAAATTATTAAGTAATAGTAGGAATTTAAAAAAAACATTATTATTATTGATCTGAGTGCAATGCCATCTATGCAATGATACTGATACTAAAATTAATGCTATAATTTTACTATTTTAACGAACTAATATCGCAGTTCCAGTAGTGCCGACAGATGTCGCAATGAAAGTTTGTGATATTAAAAGAATAAAATTAATCAATGCAATTTAATTATTATTTGAAATAACGGTATAAACATAAAGTGCACTACAAGTCTTGACATAATATGTCTTTATAGTAAGAAAAAATAAAAAAAACGCATCTTCCTTACTGTGATAGTATCAGAGTCGTACGCTCGTCATTTCACTACCTAACCTCTACGAGTAAATCAATTGGAAAACGGTTTCATTGAATGGGATAAAAACTATCGGTATATCGTTTTGCTGCAACGAAGATAGGGAATCAGAAATGTTAATCCGATCACGTGCTTTACCGCAGGGAGTAAGACAGCGCCCCCTACGGATCGACTGACCGATTTAGATTCTTCGTGAGATGGATTCAGATTGTTAGCTTCATTTAAGTGAGTTTTACATTTTTGTATGTCATATTAGCTAGCAAATCGCCCTCTCTTCGCCTCTGTGAATTTTTCGTTTTACTCGTTCTGTGTAAAACAATTAATATTTATATAGATTATCTTCCTACATAGTGTGGGTTAGCCTCAGAAATGTATAATATGAATAATTCCAATCTTGTTCTTGTATCACTTCATATTGTTATCTTTGTTACAATATTACAATGCGTCTTAAAATACCCTTTTTAATGAATTTTTATTGACATTTTATTACTTGTAATATCTCAATTAACTACCCGTTATAAATCTGAATTTTAGTATTTATTCTCATAATAATTTTTGATAATTATTATAAGCTTAAATTATACATTTGTTACTAAATAATTAAT
>DWPT01004015.1:0-13731 GCA_018251895.1 Agathymus mariae mariae
GAACTTTTCCCAGATTTGTCAAGAAGAAGGCTTTGGCCAGTCCACTTGGACTATTGACCTCTGTTATTTGTTGAAGAGGTGAATTTGTTTCCATATTGTATGTAATCATGACACATTATATGGTTTTTATTTAATATTTATTTTAACCCATTTGTACAGCCTAACATTACACATTACTAACCCAATGCGTTTGACAAATAAAAGTGAACTAATCTTAATATTACTTAACTACCAAATTACATGAAGTAGAACTATTGCAATTTTACTAAATTGATCATTAAAAATCTCTACCCTATCATGGACTTTATTAATTACATTCATTGTCACATTTATTGGCGCCAACAGGACAGTCTTGGACACAGGTACAACCAGCAGTTGCCATGGCCGCCGTCACCCGACATATCTATCAGGCACATATATATTTAAATAGTGCAAGACTTCATCCCATGCAGTATTTTAATTAAATACGAGACAGGTGCAAACTCTCTGCCAACTCTTAATTGTATCTAACCATACCAAACATGAAATATATCAGATATGTCAAAGGGTAAAAAGGATAAACCCCATACAGTTTACAGTACAAGTATCTTGTAAATTTGTTTTGGACTTGTTCTAAGATGATGATATACTTTGCCTCATATGGGGCCCAAATAATTGCACTGTACTTTATTTGATTCCACACCATTACATTGTACAGGACTTTAAGCCTGCGACTGTCTTAAAACAAATACTAGGTTCCTGTGAGATTTTATACAAATATTTAGGATGTGATTACTAAATCTTAGCTCAGGTGTAATATAGACTCCCAGATGCAGGAACATGTTGCATCAGCTCTGCTTCAATTGTATAATTAAAGGTGTACGAGCACAAGTAAATGTCATGATGGCAAACTTGTGTTGAACAGCATTTTATTATTGTGACTCCAGTCTACGATCCCATCTATATCCTTCTGAAGCCCTGTTAAAACCAAGTGATAACAAGCAATTGATAATTAATTATTTTTTTTGTACAAATAACTTTGAAAAATCTTTAGCCAGTGCAGTAAACCCAGTGTCAAAACCTGTCACTGCTCATACACACCCACTTGTTTTAACAAGTATTAATAATAATGTCTTCATCATGACCTTGCCACCTCTATGACATAGTTGGAGTTATGGTTTCTGAATGTAAAGGAAAAAAATCTTTTTAAATTGTATTTTTGCTAGGATTTTAGACACATAATCTTAAAGCTTTTGTATCCTCCAATAAGGTAACACTTTCCAACACATGATATGAACGTTTATTTGCTTTACATGTTAAATTTATTGTATATTTTTGACCAAATTTAATATGTGTAGCCATTAGGGCCAATATTCAAAAGCTATTTCATGCCAAATGTTTTTTTTTTACATAAGATAAGTTAATCCTTGACAACAATCCCACCTGAGGATAAGTACTGATGAAGTCTTAAGATGTTGAACGCACTAACTTATAACAGCCTATTCACTCTTCTCTTGGAGACTCCCACATCGTAAGTAGCCGGGAATACCGACGCGAGCAAGTTATTCCAGTCCTTTTTAGTGCGTATAATGAATGAAGACGCAAACCGCGTCGTCCGTGCAGGTGGTACGTTCACTACATAAGGACGGATACCCGCCGTACGCAGAGTTGTTCGATGGGGGAATTAAATGTTGTATGTTATTAGTCAAACTATGAAGATTATACCTATTAAGGCTTAACCATTAAACAAGGATTTTTACGTTCAGGTACAACATTAAACATTGCATGTATACCACAAGAATAGGAGTTAACGAACAACATAGAAAGCATGGCTACTATAGCAGAATTATGGACATGGTATGTTTGTGTATTCAATGACTTTGTGACAGGTTTATACACAAGTTTATAGAACATTGAACAGTGGCAACAAAATATGTAATATTAAATGCATATTCACACCGTTATTTTTAATTTAATTCTTTTGTATGTTTCACATATTTTCAGTTCATAGTTAATTATTACTATCTAGTTTAGACTACAAAAATATATTATTAGTAATTTTTATTTGCTTGCTTAACTTTATTAAGATATTTTATTCCAGGATGCAGAGAGGGTGCGCCAAAGATTTGCCCAGGCGGAACATGAAGCAATCAAAGTAGTGGAGTATCCGATTTCAGATAAGGAGATATTAGATCATGTTCTGAACAAAGGTCCTGCAATATTGCTGGTAGATTCCGGGTTATTAGCGTGTGATTTATGCAAGCACAATAAGCTGAAGGCTGACTTCAGGTATAATATTAATATGTCTACAGAGCTAGGTAGTCATATTATGACACTTATCCTACTACCCCTATTAATATTCTCCCCCTATGGTAGAATAATAAAGTCAACAAACAAGAAAATCTATACAGTTGATCAATTTAAGCATATGGAGTGAGACTTCTAATAATTTCCCAGTAATCAGGGAAGAGATCGTTTGAAACTTACAATAGCATCTACATGGTAGTTTAACAATTTTGTTACCTATATATTGTGTTTGGTGTATATTTTTTTACACGAAACCTTATTGAGACGAGCATTAAAAACTATCGTTTTCTATGCATGATTTTTTACATACTAAGTATTACTATGATTTTTGTTTCATTTCGAGAGCATGCAATGGTGATGCACATCACAACTACCAACTAGATGGTATAATTCATAACATAAAATTAAATTGAAAGATTTCAGTACAATACCTATGAGTGTGAATATAAATTATGTAAAGAATAATGCTTTCTTCATAAATCGTTCATGCTCTAGCTAATCGTAACTTTTTAATTTACTCCACAGACGAGTTTTCGGCGGACCTTACCGCGGACATTACATTCTTTTAGTCGGGCGGAGTCCTACCGGCAAATGGGTGTACCACGATCCGGGACTCCCAGCGCGACTTTGCGTCGCTTCCCCGACGCGCCTTCGGACTGCACGCATTGCCACTGGCACTGACCGCGACGTCATATTAATTTATAATGATTACAGGTGATAAAAACTGAAGAAAAAGAACTCGTTCAGTTGACCTGATAACCAAATAAATAACTAAGTGATTTTAATTTAAACATCCTCCCCGCAACTAATGCTGGATCTTAAATTCAAAACTTGTTATGCTATTTTAAGGTGGAAAATAAAGCTCTTATTAGACAATAAATTACAACTTTTTATTACCATTTATTTAGCTTTAACTTTTCGCTCACAAGCAACCTGTGCAAGCAACAGAAGGTTCTACAATTTTAATACAAAGATCCCAAAATTTTTAACTTGTACTTCAATTATTAACGTGATTATAATCTAACAATAAATAATTGTTGGTCACCGTGATCTGACATTTCTGTAAATTTTCAAATGAATACTATATAATACGGTCAATATTTAAATACTGACTCAGTCGATAGATTTCATCTTTACTACGCAACAACGAACTACTAATTATTTATAAAGATCCATAAACACTAAAATTTACGTTTTTGCATCGATAATTGAATGATAACAGCATTTATTAAACGGGCACCTACGCAACGAATGTACAGAACGTCAACACAATATTAACGATAATGTGTAGTTATTTCTACAGTAAAGCAGATGTGACCTTGATACATGCTAGAAACAGAGCTATAAAGTACTCACAATACTTAAGACTATATTATTAGTCATACACTTCAAAGATTGAGCACGATTTATTTCAAAAATTTCCATTTTATCCGAACACTGATGCGCTTATCGAAATCATTGTAATCGATTTGTCAAAATAGTTTTCTAATTATGTTGAGAATCAATGAAATGAAATATACTAGGATTACTCGGCCAATTTTTAATAGCTTTTTTATTTGTCATATCTTTGTTATTACAAACAACGCAATTGCTTTAGTCCAAAGTAATTTTTTTAGAGATGAGCATCTAACATATTAAAAGATTGCAATAAAAACCAATACATACCTAGTTTATTTTTGTTATAAATATTAGAATAGTAACAAGAAGTTATAAAATATAAATGTTTTATCATTAATTCATTGTAAATATTGAAACTATAACATATCGCATCTAAAAAAGAGATTGTTTATATTAAGCAATGTAATTCATTGTTAGATATGTCAACGAGTAAATTTAAATAATGTCAACTAATAGACAGAAGGGTGGATACAATGGTTATGTTTAGGATGATTAGTATACAAAATGAACACATTTGGTGAAAAATGTTGATAATAGAACTAACATCTACCATATCTCACGTACCTATTTACTAGGTACATACATAAATATCACAATAAATCTCCAAGACGTAAACTACGTAATTACCGCATTCTTCTTGATTAATAACTTACTACTTAATTTATTGCAGTTTCTATATAGTTACAGGTTTTATTAATACTCCGCCTTTTAAATTCATACTTACTTAAAGTGTCAAATCTATTTGTCAAACCTGTTTATTAGATCTTCAATTCCTGTCTCGCATACTTCTTCTATTTATATCTTATCATGCATGATCTATGTGAACTGCGAAATCTACTCGTATTTCAGAAGAAGTGAAATAAACATGGAATAATTAATGAAAAAAATTTTGCTTGATTTTTTTTCTACACCTTACACGTTTTGATATTGAACTGCTGTTCAACAGCTCACGTCTATTTTGTCCGAATACTCGTATATAAATCTGTACAGAATTAAATTATATTATTCTTTTTGTAATATACATATTAAATGAATATAAATTCAATCGGTCACAATCACTAATCAATAAACTAACGATTCTATAGTACGAACGTAACGGTTCTATAATATATTTTGTAATAATCTAAGTTACACTATGGAACTTATCTATGATTGGGGAAGTACCTAGCTCTAGTCATCACGTACGTATGTAAAGTTATCTTATACTTTATACGTAATAGAATAATGGACAGTTTAAAATAGTATTCACTTTCATGAACAATCATTAATATTTCTTTTAATTATTCGATGTTCATTTACATTAATATACAAAGTAATCAACCATTGGCATCGTATTTATTTTTACGAGATTATTTAAGAAAATACGTATATTTAACATTTAGGTTTCAAAAAAAATATACTACATATTGTAATCTATCAAAATATACTGTAAACAATAAAATTGATTAAGTACCTATACGATCGATAAAAAAAGAAAAATAAATATAAAAGTGTTTTTAACTAATGAATTCTAAAGAATTTGTTTTAGCGACATTCTTAAGTATTTATTTAGACGACGATGAGTCATTAATTTGTTGTTGTGGATTAAATTCCAAACTGATGTAAATATTAGTTACAAATAAACTTCTATGTTGTTTGAGGTATCAAGTAGGGATGTTATGGTTATGGATATGAAATTATTTCGGATTATTCGATTGTTTCGGATAATTTCGGTTACGGATATTTGATAATTTACGACATAAAAAGAATATATGATGTATTCACAAAGTTTGACTTTGTTTTAAAGTTTTATGTGGTAATAAAATCACAGAAAACACGAATTAATTAATAAAAACTATGTAAAATGAGAACGACGTGGATAATGTATCGGCTCGGTCAACGTGACCAGTCATAACGTGTTTTATTTAGAATCTGCCTCTATCCGAAATTATCCGAAACTTTTTATCGGATTAGATTACGGTTTCGGATATATTTTTATTTCGGATATCCGATAGTTTCGGCTACGGTTACGGAGCTCCATAACATCCCTGGTATCGAGTATAGCTATATATAAAACCATTTATAAATATAAAACCATAATTAAAAGCAAAAATTAAATATCTTATATATTAAAAATAATAGCAGAGGTAGATTATATCCCTGCCGATACTCCTGTATTACATATCTAGAGGAAGTTAAGTTTTCTTTTGATATCAAAGGCAATGGAATACTGTAAGTTCTCAGGCTGTGGTGACTGTTAAGGGCTCTTTAAAGTTTAAATAGACATTTTAAAATGAGGCAGGTTTTCGTGATTGATCATTCCGAAACAAAACCGTTCTACAATTTATTCGCCAAAGACAACTACGGGCCTTGAGTGTGTGTCAATCAGAATTTATTCATTCTTATGAAAACAGTCGCTGTTTAGTAGTGCTTCGCTTTAGACTTAAACGAAGTAGGTACTTGTATAAAAGTCACTGGTGTGTATACAGGTTTGAAAATTAATTACATGTATTGCTGTATCTTTTAACATAAAGCAGGATAACTGTGTCATTTGAAGTAGTTTCGGGGCGCTATTAAATATAAAGCTGCGGACGGTTGGTAAGTTTGATTTTAAAGTTTTTACTGTCTTCGATCACTTAAAATTATAAAAGACAAATTAATTAATTTAACTTCAGTGAACTAATTTTCACAATTTTTATTATCAGTTTTTATTAAATTTAAAATTCATTTTTAATAAACGGGTGAATCAGGGGTTAAAAAAGGTTACTTCAATATTCGAAAAAACTATGTTGTATAGACACCTATGTGTACTTACCCTAAACTATTTAATTTTGAGTAAATAACAACATAAATTGCAAATAATCGCTCAGAGCAGTTAAAATCTTTGATCTTAAAAACAATTATAATAATTAGTATTCTTATAGTAAATCAAAATAAAAGTTTCATGCAATTTGTACCGATTCCATTGCAAATAAGTAGTTATGTTAATTTTTTTTAAAAGAATTCATTTATTTTCTTACTTTTTGTTCTGAAATTATTTAAGTAGATGCCTTAATTAAAAATATAATTAACATCATTGAAGTCTTATGACTATGTATAATATTTTTATTATTTATCACGTATGCATATAATAAAATAGCCAAGATGAAAAAAATATAAAAAAGAAATATATATTTTTTTAAAGTAGTTACTATATGTTACATATATGATATAGACCAAATTAGAATATATTTATTTATATTTTTTATATGATTGTATGTTACTCAAAACCTTTAAAATGTATGGCACGACCCTAATGAAATTTGTCATTCGGGTCATAATCCGAATTCCTTTTTACGACCTGGGATTGGAAAGTTCATATGAAAGGCAAAACTAGCACCAGTATATTAATAATTTGGTAGACAACGCAGGATTGGAGGACTAGAATTAATAAAAATACCCAACGTAACAAACAGAAAAGTAGTGGACAGATTTCCACCTTGATGTATGCCAGCAGAAAAATAACACTATTCAAAACATGTCATATTCGATAAATACAAAGAATATCAGAACACTTTTAGGACACAGATTGGAATTCCCAACTGCAGTGAAAATAATTTAATTAACAGATTTTAAAGTCTTCTGTCCAGGTAACATTGACAACAAGATGGTTTCGTTATATACTTCCATTCAACTGGTCAAGGTTCAGAAAGTTATTGAAATTAACTTTGATTGTCGCGATTTTTACGAACGAGTCGAGGCAGCTCTCTCTGTTTCACAATTAAGTGATTTTAGCAATAGAACAGTCGGTACTGGATACTACTTAATAGTCTGACTTTTAATGGTCTGATAAACAGCCTCAAAGAAGACTAATACTTTTATGGTTTGTGGCCATTATTACCTCTAAGAACGACCTTTGACTATCATTTTAGAGTAGCAATCGTAATAAAAAATGTTGCAGACATCGTAATTTAGATCGCACTCAAATTCTTACCTTATTAGCTTGATATTGTATATTCCAAACTATGAAGGAATCTATCTTAGCTGTTATTATCAAATTATAAGCAATATACTGTAATTTAAAAGGAATATTAATTTGATTAAAGACTCTTACACAAAAATAATAAGTAAATTATTTATGTTGTAAGTAGGGAAAAGATGTACGAGATGATAAGTTTATAATAAGTCCCTTAAGTAGGACTAAAACAACAAATGATTTTTTTATGATTAAACGCCTTTCTTTCGTCTTTAACAACGTCTTTAACATGAATGTTTTAAACTGCAAACATTCTCTGGCAAACGACTCATCTTGTTATTATCAAATTGTCTTATTATCCGACGTATAAAGAAAATTAAAAACAATTTAGTGAATATTTTTGGGAACGTAATGTTTAGATATGAGTTGCCAAATGTATAATTAAAAGACACATTAATGGCTGTTTTACTATTACCGGGAACTCCCCTAAGTTCCCGGAGTTTGAATTACTTAGTTATTTACACAAATCAATTATACCTAGGTATCACGAATTTTTTTTTATGAAACACTGCAAATGAGTTTCTTAAATAGTTTTTTTAATTAAATATTCAATTATTAACAAAAGTATTATTTCAATGTTTAATTTTTGAATTTCCTAATTAAGAAAGAAACCATTTTTGAACTTCAAAGTAATAATTAACAGTTATTGAATGATGGAAAAGTACCTTAATCTAATATTTACCTATTATAACAGTCATGGGTGGCGTTTTCTTGATGAACTCATATTGAGCAAGCCGACGGAGTGCGCTGAGGATTAGTTTCTTATGAACGTAGGAAATTAAAACTGTTACCTACCTATTTTTATCTTACTTCAATATCAAGATAAAGTAAATCCAAATCCCACAATTAGTAAAATTTTTATTAATGCAGAATTTTATTTCTTCAGTTAAACGTAAGAAAACTTTTTATGTAAACAATTTTGCATACACAAATATTTTTATTTAATCTTAATCGAATAAATAAATATTTACGGCTTGATTCTTAGACTATTTTACAATGTGATTAATAAAATGTCCTTAAAATTAGAACTATGTTCATTAATATGTTTCAATTCAATTATTGGATGGGCACTTTAATAGAATTTGTCAAGCAATTCGAATTTAAAAATTAGGAACGGGTAAATTTTCTCAGTAAATCGAATTTTAATGGAAATTGCAGTAGTGCCAACTGCGTTGCAAATAGCTGTAAATTTTTTTATATCTACAATTAAATATCCCCATAAAAATGAGTAAACTAATGCGGTGGAAGATAATTATGGTGAATTCTATAAACAATAATATCGAGCCAGAGACGGTCTGCGGGTGATATTGTGCTGTACATAATTTCAACGTGGTAGTCTTATAAAACAATTTGTGGGTATGAAAACGTATTTTTATAACCATGCAACAATATTAATGGAATGTAATATATGGAAGATGAAAAGAGATTTTTTTGCATCGGTAAAATTGAAAACATCGAATCCAACTGGATGGACTGGATTACCTATGTTTTGCTTTTAAAGTTTAGTTGAATTTCGGAAAACACTAACAAAACTACGAATTTCGAAGTAAGTGAGAGAAAGGATTTCTTATTTAATACATAATTCTACTATGACTGGTTTGTTGAGCTTTTTTATATTGAGGGATGGGTCGTGTCCGTGGAATTTCTCACGTTACACCACCATCGTGGATAATCTACTGCTCACGATCTCGAATACTATTCAGTTTATGCTCAAGAATCGAATAAAGTCGGCAATCATCTTTTTATCGTTTTTATTTAAAAGAGTAGGTCGAATGTTTTATAAATCGGACTTTGGATGTCCGATAAATTAAAAAGTGGAAATGTGGCTTAAACCTTCCAACAATAGCCGTAAAACTAACTGTCACACTAGGAGCCGATGTACTGTCACGTCGACCACCATGCATGAGTATCGTGTGGATTACACTGGACGGTTCAGGGTTATTGCCACGTCGGTTGTCCAGCAGGGCGCACAACATGCAGGGGGCTTTGATTTTGGTTCAACAACAGATGGAGGATGGAGCCCCTTGTGCCCCAAAGAAATTAAGCTATATACACACATTACGATCTTATCTTTTATTGTATTTAAATAGAAAACGAATCTCCAAAATGTCTAGGTCCACTAGGACTTGAAATTTGCTGGAAAGTCACGGGATGACACATGAATGAATCAACCGCTACTCTAAGATACCTCAAGCGCATATGCACTATTTTCCCAATGTTGATTAATAATATATTGAATAAATGTGAACTTTCTAAACAATGTATTGATTGGTTTTGTAATATTCAGTTATGCTTTTCCCATTATTTTCTTTTGGAACGGCATCTGTAAACATTTGCAGATGTGAGTATGATGTCGTGGTCCCGAGTGTGATCAGTTCCGGTGTTCCCGAGTTAGTGCGACCAACCAAGGCGTTGGGAAGACGTAATGTTAATAACAAAACTTTTAACAATGAAAATCGACAACAACTTCTGATCGAAATCTATACATATTATAAAATTCTAACTTACCACTGTCTGTACACGAAGAATATATGAGAAAAACTATTATTAGGGGCCTTTATTACTGGAATAGAACCCACAATAATAGTTATAATAATTGTGTCTGTTTGTCTGTGCGTTTGATCGCGCTAATCTCAAAACGGCCCTTTACTCAATATTTAAGGCTTAAACCATTGCAATCCGTTCACAAATAAAAAAGTTACAAACAGAAAAACACAATCTTAAAACAATGCAGACGCTATTTCGAAGCATAGTTTTTCTGAAGCGAAGCGAAGGAAGTTAGCTAGTTATAAATAAAGTTTGAGCCCATTTTCATCTAAGGGTGAAAAAAATTAATCTCTTATTTTTCACCTTTATATTTTTTCTTTATATTTAAGTCAGGCCAAACGGGAAGTCTACCCTCTGAAACATGCGCTCCACCCGAATAAGTGTGGACAGGGCTTAACAAATGATTGTTTTGCACCGTACTACAATTTGAATGTTGGCTGACTGTCAAATTAGATGTTGATTAGAGATAAGCTAACAACAACGGTCAACTGTCAGTGTGTTGACTGGGTGGCTGCGGTTAAGATTAACACGGCATAGATAGTCATATTTTATTGCAGGTGAGTTTTATCACGTCATTTTAATAATTCTGTTTGCAAAATGTCAACGATGTATTTAAAAGTGTGTTCGTATCGTTAATTTCTGGTAGGTAGTAAAACATTATCAGTGAAGATCATATAAATACTGTATTAAATTATGAATATATTAAAAACTAATTGCAAATCACTTCGAAATAAATATTTTTAATCTTTGGAATTCGTTAATTTTGTTCTGATCACAATTTGTTATAGTCTTGAATTAAATAGTTCTTTATTGATAGTTTGATATGTTATATTAAGAACATTTAAATATTAATTTATATTTAAAATGTGATATTGAACAAAGTGCAATAAGATTTCATCAAAAATGTTAAAACAAAAGGCGCTATTTGCAGCGCTTTTTTAAACATATGTGATTGTTTACCATAATTACCTACGGTAGATAATAAAGCCCAATACGTTATTTTGTAGCGTTACATTTATCTCGACAGGATCTAGGTGTACTATCATTCCATTAAAATATTTTTGTTCATCCAAATTTGATCTTATATTTCAGACCTCAACATTCATGTAATAGATGCACCTAAATTTATTCATACGGACTATGAAAACTATTTCTTATGTCCACTATTTGTCGTAGTTTTTGCGCTTCCTAAATGGTTTGATCACATGACTAAGAGCTACCTCATGGAAGACTTTTTGGCTGTGTATCATTATTTCATTTTCATAATAGAAATTGAGAAGTTTAGCTAGAGCATTCGTAGTAAAATAAACCATCACTGACATGACGTAAACATATTTATTTACATTCATATATGACTTTAACAATGTTTACTTACTTATATAAATATGTCTGTTGTGTTGGAGCATTTATCGTATCTATATACTCAGCACGATCTTGCTTCGCATCCGAATATTCAAGAGTGAAATCTAACGAGCGGCAGAATTCTAAATTTATTCTCATATTGTGCTTCTAGGCATTTTCTACGAGTGAACGCTGATGTTTACCAAAATGTACAACGTTAAATGTTGCTTAAAACTTCTCTTAACTTACTGACTTAAATGTACAGAATTAATAAATGTACTTATTACATAACAAATATAAATAAATATTAACAAAAACAACTCTTTCATGTAACGTTATTTAGGATCTTTACGATCATTGGCTACGCCTTGATAAGGGGATTGGATGATCGATTAATAATGGCCGATATCGCAGTTCCTGCTGTTTATTGTGTAACGTTTTTCATTTCATAGATACAGTTGGGTATCAAGGGAACCAAATATACGCTATTACATTCAGTTAATAACATGGCCCCTTTTAAAATCCCGAAGTCCAGAAAATAACTGATTAAACTCAACTTTAATTAAGGAATACCTCAGTATGTTTAAACTGTTTGTCTACAATTAACAATTATTTAAAATGAACTTGATCATCCAGAAAAGATAATAGATATTTGATTTCATGTACAAGTTGATTCCCGAATCTAAATGTTCAAAAACATTTCAGATGTTGCTGTGAGATTATATTCATCTTAATTATTGTATTTAATTGAATAATTTACTCTACTTATTTTCACTATAATGAAATTTGATATTTTGATTGATACTATATTTTGTTCTCAAATATCAACACGTTTTTAATTTTGCTGCTGTCACATAAGATCTCACAGACTAACTCATAACTGACTCTGTGATCATTCGTTATGGTTAAATACACAACTCACAGCGGATCTGGCCATGCGATTGCAGAATAACCGCGCAGGTGAACTTTCAAGTGATTTGCACTGCTATCTTACTTCGTGATATAAATTAAATGTTAGAATTACAGTGTAAAATGAATCGCTTCATTAAGCATATTAAAAGTGATTAAGCGCGACCACTTTAAATTTCCTACTTTAGGAAGAAACGTCACATATCACAAATTTCCCGATTCGCGAATTGACAACCATATGCATATAAATGTATTATTGTGTGCCCCGGCCGGGATTAGAACCTGGGACATCTTGCTCGACAGATAGATTTAACACCAACTAGGCTACAATGTAAACAGGATAGAATAAAACACCGCCAAAAAGTTGAAGTATGAAACCTTACTTGTAAATAAACCTTTGAAAATATATCTCATATTGTTATTGCAGTTAAGTATAAGTTAGTCATACGCCATTTATTACCGCGTTCACTTTTTTGTTCGCATACTCAAGTAATATAACATTTAATATTTCTTTTAGTTTTGTATGGTTTGATTCACTTTTGCCTGGTTTCGGTAAAAAATTAAGATGACATCAATAAATTATTACGACCAAGATAATTACATAGAATTAAATATTCTTTTAAATATCCTTTGTAACTGTTTATCGCACAAAACCATCCACTAAAACGATTAAAATGTGGAAAACAAGATGATTAGAACGATTGATAAAAATGAACAATGAATGTTTTCAAATGCGGCTGCCAATTGTAGGTATTAGATTCCCCAAAAAAAAAACGATGGTCACTAGATTTACGATAAAACGCACTACCAGGATCATTACTTGTAGTTCGGTTTCGTATCCATCCATAGATGATATGTAAAGACATGAAAGGATCGTAAACATCTTCATAAATCTCAATACTCCAAGCATCATCCTCACACTTCCCTGACTATAGTGTTTTCGCGATCAAATTATTATATTGACAATTAATATAGCCACAGATTATATTCAAATCATAATTCATAAAATTATAATGGACTTACGAGTCACTTGCGAGTTTGATTTGTAACGCAGTACTCATTGCCAGGCTGACATTGTTTATGTTGTATCACTGCAGCTTATCAAGTCTCGCGCAGACACTTTGTTTGACTAATTTACTTGTTTAGTTTGTCGCTCTACCTCATTACAACATTCAGTACCTAATTAAAGGTTCAAATTCAAAAGTTACATCACGTACTGTACGATGTTCGCCAAGTTACCCATGTAATTTATCATC
>DWPT01004016.1:0-13726 GCA_018251895.1 Agathymus mariae mariae
TTTAAGAATCTTTATTTCCCATAAGAATTACATAATTCACTTACATGAGAAATATTTTACAATTTATAGATAAGCATAAGAGGGCATTACCTATAATTATGACGAAACTTGAGGGTAATTACAAATAAAATCAAAATAGTACAATTCTATCGTACTAACGCTATCGTACTAACTTAAAGTATGCGAGACTGGATGTGCCCTTGAGCGTGGTATGCAGGAATGATATGTGCGGAAATGAGTTTGGAGTTTTACTTATTTAGGATATAGAATTTTAGAAGCTATTTAAAAGTAATTATATTAACTAATCAAATAATAAACTACTATACTTAATCACACTATTATCTCATTATTAAATAAACACAACTTTATACGACCAAAGGTCTGAAAGAGATCACTATGTCTGTTCTGAACGCTTGTTTACCTAACAATGCGCTAGCACGCGCAATGTCAGTTTACTCCTTACTTTTCTTTGGTGGGGGAAGTACTCGCTTATTGGCTGACGTCGCTTATTGGTGATTGTAGATCTGGTAGGTACAAGTTGTTAGAGGGCGCCACGGCACTGACGTGGTGAGGATTGCCAACAATTATTGTTTTTGGTTGTTTTATATCTGCAGGTAATTTATTATAAATCTGAGCACCTTCGTACATGATATTTAGTTTGCCGTAGTTAGTTCGTGGTGTGTGCAATATTATATTACTAGCGTTTCTAAATACAGTTTTTATGATTTGCATTTTTTTTGTAAAAGTGATTTGTGTATGTATGTCTCTGTTCAATATTTTCCGGACTAAAATGCATGTGTTATATATATAAGTTTGTACTATGTTCATTATTTTGGTTTCTTTATAATTTTTTTGCGTTGAAGTTAAAAAGTCATAGTTAAATAAAAATTTTATGACTTTATTTTGTGCTATCTGTAAAGTGATTAAATTCGTCTTAGCCGCTGTGCCCCAGATTTGTACCAGGTAATCAATGTGTGGCTTCACAAGTGAGTTATAGATGTTGTATCTCACTTTTCGCGGGATACAACGTATAATGCTACGTAATGCACCTGTATGAGAAATAAGTTTGAGAAATGTGTGCTTTCCATGTTAAACCGCTATCAATAATTAAACCCAAATATTTATCATGATCTACTTTATTCATAATTTGATTATTTATTTTCAAGGCCCGATAATCCAAAACTTTTTTGTGCACAAAATATCATGTGATTGGTCTTCGATACTTAATTGTAAGTAACTTTTTTTTGAAAAACATCTAAATCTTTTTGGGCGCAGCGTATAACACGTTTAATTGCATTCCCAAAATAAAATAAAGCTGTATCATCGCCGTACAAGGAGAGTTCTCCTTTCAGTCCAATTTGACTAATGCTTTTAATATATATTAAAAACAAAAGTGGACCCAATATAGATCCCTGAGGAACCCCACACGTGATTTTTCTGGAAGTACTTTGGGTTTTTCCAATTTCAACGATTTGATAACGACTGCTAAGGTATGATGTAAAAATGTCATGTACAGTCCCCTTTTTGCCTAGATTAGATAATTTATCTAACAGTATATTATGGCTCACTGTATATATTTTCTAACACTATATATTTAATAAACATAACGATTACATTTTTCGAAGCTAAGCACAGGCGAGTTAGCAGTGAACGATAAAACTAAATCTACAATGGATATATCTCGCTTTGAGCACTGCGGTAGACCTGGTCAAATAGAGACACAGCTGTTGCCACCGGCGGACTGCCATAATGAGACCTTTACTCAACGTCCAGCTGCAGTAATGTATTTACAACGCAAATAATAGATTAATGCCTTATACTTGTTCAGGGATCGTAGCTTTCGCCTGCAGGGCAACGATGCGGTAACACATTTCTGTGAGTAAATGGGGTCGTTTGTCTTATTGTGTGGTATTGGCTGTAAATATTCGGACGTGCTGAACGAAAAGTTCCGGGCTCTATTCAGATTTATAAATAACTAGATTTTGTAAATTCTTCCGGGTAGATTCAGAGATATTATTCGACTAATTATACGAATCATTCATACCATAATTTTTTTGGACGACTTTATTTTATATAAAACATTGGAATTTCACAAAAACGAAAGAAAAATTTGGAGAAGAATGTAGCGTATGTCCTTCGCAAACCCTAAACTATCTCCGTATAAAATTTCATTACAATAAGCCCACAAGGTTTCCCTCGAGAGTAACAGACAGACAGAGTTACTTTCACATTTACATTAGTAAGGATAACTCGAGTATTGACTACTATTATTGCTAACGTCCTATCTCATGGTCGAACTATCGATAAACGCATTTAATAAAGGTCTGCTTAATACGGGGAGGGATTGCAATAGACAAATAATATTTTGAAGCCAGACTTAAATCCGATTAAGTAATCAACACCAAACTTAGAAAGACAGTTTCCACGAATTAATCACTCCTTACACGTAATTGTTCCCGTTATTAGACCCTTCGTTAGACGCGCGATCATAACAAATTATATTCCCACAATGACACTATCTTGAGACGGATGACCAAATATTTCTACGCGGCTAATCGCTGTGGTTAGTGTGCCTATCGGCATTGAAAAGAGGAGGATAAGTAAGATAAGAGAAATACAGTAGTAGAAGAGAAAATAGTAAGATTTCAATAATGCGATGATTATTGATAATAATAAGTTATAATTTTATAACTAAATCTGATTCGGCTATATTATCAAATATTTGATTTGTAGTTTTGGAATGAATAATAAATAACAATTGATTGTTTCAATTTTTTTTGTATAAATTGCAGCCGCATCTCTGAAATTCAAATGATTATTAAATGAAATAAAATAAAATAAAATATTATTATATTTTATAATAAACGTGTTGATTTTTTTTTACCTAAGGTTCGTTGGTCAGGAAGCGACATGATCTCCCAGTCTATGAATCTCGTTACACATATGTTCAAACGTGGTCACGAAGAAACCAGAATACAATACGGACAATTCCTAAAGACGAGAATTTAAACTTATCCATATGTAACAAACCAGCGAGGACATCCTATCGATGTGCGCGACGGTGGCCCGACTGGGCCCAATTCTGACAGCTACCAACTTTCTCCATAATTATTATTTATACACTGGCATCCGTGTTTATCTCACTTTATAATTTTCATCAGAAAGATACATTTCTCTAGCCATATTATTTTATCACTTGAGATTAGCTGACGCGAGGTTCTTTAATCACGGATTCCGTTCAACTTTCGATATTTAACAGTGCGTTTATATGTTTTATGACTAATTACCGTGTCTTGTTACAGAAGAAATTCGAACTTATCTCTAGATAATAACATTTTAGAAAAGAATTAATTATTAAACGTGTTTTCCGTCTACTAAGTCTGGGAACTTAATGTTTAGATACTTTGAGTTTAGATAGCATCTTTGATTATTTTATTAACTATGTTAATTGACTACGGTTTTACAATTATGTTATTGTATTTCAGCTATGTAGCACGTTGCTTGCAGGTACCTTATTTTAACATAAAACGAAGCGTAATTTTTTAAATATCAGGAAAAGAATTGGGTTATGAACGCTCTATTTGTCATCAGCCTAAGCTTACCTCATCGACTTGTAGTATATTCTGATGACCAATGAATTAATAGCGACAAGTCGCATCTGTTTGCGGTCATTAGGCTCTATTCTACAAGTTCAGCATCAGTGGCACATGTATCTGTGCGATATGGTTCTTTACCCGACTATGTATCACCTTCTGTGGAATAACAAACAACATGTTTTAAGGTTGTGGTGTTAGAAATCCAGTTAAGTGGTTTTGATACCTTAATAACGAACCCTGTGTAACATACGTAAATATGACTGAAGATGGTGACCATTTACCACATGATGCCATGGCTACTAGGTAGACGGCTATTGACAAATAAATTCGTGATTCACTTTAAATAACACTTACAGTAAGTCTTATTTGAGGATGTCAGTAAATAAGACTACAGCATATGGCTGAATTTTTTAAACATCATAATTATAACTGCCTCGTAAGATTTTAGTTTAATAGCTCTTAAAAAAAATCTAGACACCAAAGGAAATCCCCCATCAATCTCACCGTACCCACGATGGTGTTAATTAGTGTAATAACAGTCTTCACACGTCCGACGCGGTGTGCGGTCTTCGCGTGACTGACCGCTGATTGCACATCGCGCCAATCAAATTTATATATTACTACCTTGCAATGTGTCAAAGTTTTTCTATTGCTAATTTGAATTAGAAGTCAATAATATAGCCTTTGCTTTGTAATTACAAATATGATAATGATTTACGTCCTTTTGCTCCTGCAGCTTATAAGTAATAATAATTATAAATAATTTTACGTACACGCTAAATGCGTAATAAATATAAAATATAATTATTAAATAAAAAATTAATATACATATACACTGAAATCAATATTAATATTATTATTTAATTATAAAACTAATTGAGTCGCATCAATATGATAATAAATAGTTTTTGATAATTCTATTTGTTATCAATACAAAAGTTATGTTTGTCTGTAAAGCAATGACGTAAAATCAATATCTAACTTTGTGTTGTGTGTGTGGGACCTGGTTCTACGGGTTAAGAGCTAAATTCAGTGTCGAAGCTGTGGTAAAAGTAAATAGTGAGATATTAGTTTCCAATGTTCCTTGTCATTATCAGATCAGTCGCGCCGTGACCACAATCCATGTAGTTGGGTCGAAATATCGTTAAAAACAACACAAAAATCGTAAGTACCCGTTACAATTAAAATAACTCCTTATTGGTTATCTTTCACAACGGAACAATGACGAATTATCGCTAGTGGTTTTAAACATACAATACATATTTCAAAATTTTATATCAATAATCGGTAAAAGAACAAATGGGTCACGAGACATCGTCACCAAAACCCACGCACATCAATCACATACCACCGAGCACCCAACTGACGCAGCCAACTTAAAAGGAATTGAGGAATTTAATATATTAATTGTTCAATCACGTACCCTCTGGTGTATAGTACTCTGTGGCCGGTACAGCCGCGGGCGATGAGCAAATTGCAATTGGTTACTCCCCGCTACTCCGATTAGCGATAGCTATCGATCGCCACCGCGATATAGTCTACTTACCTGCTCAAATGCCACTTACATACTCATTTGTGTTTTAATGAGTTAAATATTTGATGTAAATTGTATTTTGCTCACAGTCAGACAGACATTTTGCAATAAATTAACTGAAATCCGAAAACAACCACTCAATACAATAAACGGAAATGATACGAAGTTTACGAAATACGCGTGATAAAAATCAACAATAATTTTCTTTGCAGATATTACGGATGTCCGGTGTAAAGTGGACGCTTGTCCCAGGGCTTGTTTTGTCACGTAATTAAGTCCGACATGTTACTCCTTGTTAAAAACACATTTATAAAACTGAAACTTTAGTCAGGTTTCCGACTAATTTAGCTGTCAACTTTAGTAATAACATGTGTATTTTAGTGATGTGCCATGTTTTTATTAACGCTGATCCGCGTCACTTCGACGATATACACTGGCCATGACATTCTTAATATTGTTTAAGTTATTTATTAAAATTTTCAATTAGCATCTTGGCTTTTACTGGTCGAGACATAGTTATGTTAATATTTTCAACCTTTTTTACTGACTAATACAAAGTTAATGGACATTACAGTTTTATTACAATGGAAGTGATTTGAAAACCTTCACAATTAAAATAATGACGTGGTTAAGCTACAAAACTTGACATTGACACACATTTCCACACGGTTTCCTCACAATTTTTTCCTTCACAGAAGCAAGTGATAGATAATTTTTGATACCGACATGTCCACAAAAAAACAAAAGGCTGCTGATAAAATAAATAAATAAAATAATTCTGAAGAATCCGAACTGGTTACATTGTTATTTTATTGGGCTTTCTGGATATATAAACTTGTATAATTACATGACTCACATTCATTCTAAAAACCCCGTAAAATGACCACTTTTTAACTATTGAGGACAACAAACTAAATTCCGCCTGCGGTGCAAATTCGTAGAAATATTAGTCTCTATATAATTACCATTTCGATATATGATGCAAAAGTAATATCCATTACAGGAATTGGGTATACAAACTAACCGGTATCAATCAATCAAAGAATTAAAATTACATAGATTTTTGTATATTACTTTTATATATTACTATTATATTTTTATAAGTATATAATACAATACACTAAGTATATAAATATGAAATAACTAGGACAGGTGCTTTAGTACGGTTTATCGACCCCTCATATGTATGATCAGACCAGATGGATTGCATGCATCTATAAAAACTTAACGCAAACAAATAACTTTAATCACCTAATTACCATCACGTATTTATCTTCAGATACGACATGTGTGGAATGCCAAAACCGTGAGTGCTTGTGAAAAGCGATGCGCGCAAGTAAATTTAAATAGAAACGTTAAATGTCACGGCGCGTAAACGCGGCGTGACCGCAACGTGATCGTGTCGTCGCGGTCACGGGGTGATAGCGGAACACGTCAGCTACACAGCGAACGTGACTGGAAGCTGTTATGAGCTTTCTACGTCTGCCACCCGCCTGCGCAGTTTTTGCAAGGTATAGCAAATTGATAAGCTTACATAATATATGATATTGGTACCTATTATTTATACTATAACATCAACACAGCACACAGGCTGTATCGATTGATAGTTTTACCATCCAGGACTCCATCGTATCTATTAGAAACAAACAGTAGCCCAATTGAAGAAACTTTAAACTACACTATGCCTCAATATAGATTTGTGGATTGGGTACTAGCCAATTCGATTCGTAGAAGAATTTGACCTAACGAAACGTTCCACGGCGCGAGGCTCTTATCTTAAAAAGACCTGGAGCGCACATCACTACGTTGCACCCGTGCATATTGATGAAGGGGTTAATGACTAGGCAAAGTGACGTTTATATATGACCTGAAATCTTCCAATAGGGATAAACAACTTCTAACTATAACATCTTTTCAGATAAGTATATAATATATATATATCTATATAATCTTCGTGACACTGAACCCCTCTTTAATAAAAAGCCAACAATCGAGCAATTGGGCAGCCCGATACTCACCGTCGCCCGTGGATATTCGTCACAATAAAAGCGTCAAAGATTTCGTCAGCGTTGTCGATCAAGATGGAAGCGTGGGATCCGCTTATTACCAGATCTTTGACACGACAACCAAAAAGGAAGGTAGTTAAACAAGCGTGTACGGAACCCTAGTACCAGGCAAGGGTATCGTCGGAATAAAACTGGATAGTACATAGCCTAGTGACCTCCACCAAGAGCGACCGTTCGATATTCACGTACCTTGTTCAGCAGAGTGCACCACGAGAAGGGGAAGTTGACTTGGACTGAAAATTGAATGGATCATCATTCCACCTTAAAACACGTCTGAACTTATACGCTCATAAATCAAATTGTCCCAATGAATCGATCCGTGCAGTCTCTGTGAGCATCTACTCTGCGGTGTCGCCGTAGGCGCCGCGGCCTGTGATCTCATCGGTGTACGGCGGGCGCGAGCGTTATGTAACCGCCTGTGATAGCTCTTGAACTTGAAACTATATTTCATAGATATAAAACGCAACCGGTATTTTCGTTTTGTAACAGCTAATTTTAGTGTGCTTCCTTAGTATGTGACGTGGATTACGTATCTGGCACGACGACGCTGGCCGTAGCCTAGTTGAAAGCAATGCCGAATAAAAGTATCCGGTTTTGATTTCCGGCCTGGCTGTTACTTGTCTCGGGACTTGGATGTTTGTGATGTTTTAATGTGTGTGTTTATGTCAAGGTATTTTCGTATCAGGATATGTATTTACGATTATTTATGGTTTTGAGAGATTTCTGAGGGGACGAAGAATGGCATAATATGCTGCGATCACTTTGCTTTGGTTAGGCATAATCGTGCTGCTCCAGTGCAGATTGGTGGAAAGCTTGAGGGTTAATACTGTTCAACATGAGCGTTCACATCTCTGGAAAATGTCGGCTTGTCGGTGTTTACGGCTGTTATCTGCCGATAACGGTCAGGATCGACGTTTCAACGCGTCCGCGAATGGAAATGGTTATAACAATTTTTGACATACTCACATACACCCACCGTAGTACTAGGATCATGAGTATGAGCAGGAATGACAACATCTCAACCTGCAGCGAGACGGCGAACAAGGTCATTGCCAACTACGCTACGTGTTATTATAATTCGTTGCTCGCGTCCACTACGACAACCGTCTTACACCTTACGCAAGCGAACTTGAACTTACTTCGAAAGTAAGTTCGCTTCTATTTTTATTCCAATCGCTCATTGTTCTACTTACGAACCGGTCGTTCGTTACAGCGTGTTCCGAAATTGTTATGTTACCTTGGATAGAATGCATGAGACAAAATTTATCAGGTGATATCGATCACTTATGGTTAGTCTGGGTGGACATCGTCACATTGATATAAAAAGTAGCGTGTCAGACGCTTAAACGACGATGATTAAGTAGGCGTACTTGAACTGTAACGGGTACTTACTTTTGTATGTTATTCCGATAGTTCACTTGATTGCAAATGAGTGAATAGTCCATCAGATGGCAAGTGGTTACCGCCTCTGGACGTCTAAGAGGAGGGTTGTCATCTACATGTTATAAGTTATATTCCTAGTGCATCATCTTCAAAAGGGCGGTAGCCAAGCGGGTTGATGCAGAAGAGCCCTGACGCCGCTATTTTACCTGTTCTTCATCAAGGTTCATCCTGAGGGGTTGCTGCGACTTATTGAAGCATTTTACACACTTCTCTACGTTCTTTTAACTGTTTTCTAAGGAGGAAGACACAGAGCATCAATACCTTGTGTTTTGCCGTTCTATTTTTCTCTCTTTTTTACAAACTCCTTTTAAGGGAACGTATTTTACCTATCAGACTTACAAGCCAATGACATCATTGAAAAAAGTAAATTTAACAAAAAACAATTTCTTTTAAATTCTCAATCCGCTTCACTTTTCTTTTTTATTGTGTTTGGTTACAACCGAGTGCGGGTTCGGCTTATTTAACCCGATGTCAACGGATTACAGATTTATGTTGTAATAAAAAACGAGTCACCTTGACATCTTAACAATGATCATAGAGTCTGAGGTGGTTGTCTATGCTTAGTACATAAATTAATTAGCTTTTACAGCGGACACATCTTACTCTGCGTATAACTCAATTTTTTTTTATTGCCGGCTATGATTGATCATTTATTTACGTCGGTAGATTGAGTGCGAACCGAACAAAGGATTTAACACCCATCCTATTATTAACTGACCAAAACCTAATTTTAATGTCTGTAATTTTGACAACATATCATCTTTAAATACTCGGTCGTGAAACCTAGAATCTACTAAAGATGTAATTAAGATAACCAAACCAATATATTACTATTTTAACACAAAAACTTGACATGGTAATTCAAAGGATTTGTTTAAATAATAATGTCTGGTTTAGATAAACACCTAGATTGCCTAACTAATCAGTCTAGACTATAGACACGCCTCTATTGCATTCGTTTGAAAATCGTATTGTTAGTTTTTGCTATTATTACCTTTAAAGTTAAACATTGAAAACGTAAATCGTTTAGTAATTTAGGAAGATACTCAATTTGTTTTCTGATAGTGGGTGAGCCGTGAACTTATAAATACAAGCTGTCAAAGGTGTAATTATTACATTACATACAAATGCTGTGTTGGTAAGTTAAATTTATTAAATAATATGAATGTCCTATGATTTATTTTTAAATTTGTCAAAAATAATTATTATTGTAGTGTAATTTTTTATATTTAAATATTTTGGAACCTCATGAGTGAACGAATAAATAAAAACTCATTGTCACAATGGAGTAATTACCTGAAAGATCTCAGATCCCTGTTTTACACTACCGAAGATCTCAAAGTGATGAAGTGAGCCACTTTTAAATGTGCCATAAATTAACTGGTAAACGGATCGATTATAGAAAATACTTTTCTAACTTCATTTGATAAAAAAACTTTATCGTATAATTTTTGGCCTTAGCAGATACCAGACATTTAATATAGTACAATCGTTCTCAAATAAGTAAGTAAGTAAAAAATTAAGTGTATTGAAGAATCCGGTCTACTAACAGTAAGTAACTCATTGTTGGCACTTACCGATACATACTTGCCGATGTACATGGAAGACGCCGACCACTTACTATATAGACCATTTATCCTTCAACTATTAACCAGCTATTAACATAAAAAAATTAACAAATTAAAACTTACTTAATCTGCATCCTCCTGTATGATAGAATAATATCTCACGATCTCAATAGGCATATCGTGCAGATTCGCCGATAGCCCGCCATAATAACGTGTTCATTGAAGGCGGTTCCCACTTTAATTGCTCCATTTGCCAGCCTTTTTAGTCAAGTCTTCCAGGAAATTAATTCGTGAAAAATTGCTTTTTGTTACTGCTGTTAAACGGGTTCCGGGTTCCAGTTAAGGGGATTTAAATATTTTAAAAATAAGAATTGTCCGAGAATAAATAAAAATCTGAACGGAACTGGCTGCAGAGCTGGTAATCATTCATCTTAGTCGTTTAGGCATTCATAATGTATAAAGAAAATCGAATTCGGAACTTCGCACAACAGACGCGTTCACAATGAACTATTTGTTGATATAATCATTTGTTAGGCTGTTAACATATACTAGTGTCCTCCTAGTGATTGAAATTCGACTTTAATGAATAAAAAAAGTTCTGGTTCCAATTTTTTTTTGCTAACGCTAAAGCTCCTCAAAAGCTACCAAATATATAAAAATAATCGAGTGATAAATAAAGAAGAAAATGGCATTGTATATGCCTGTTTATACATGGAATATAAAATAATTTTATAATATGTTACAACTACATCAAAAAAGCATATAATACATAAGAAATATTATTTATTTGCAGGAGTAATAACAGTAATAGTCTAACAAATACGAAAGTCGTATTATTACTCAAGTACCGTACTAAACGTAACGAGTTTCCCTTCAGCTAGATTTCGGGAAAAAGGTAGTTAGCAACATTGTACTATAACTACAATCAACTACGAATACACGTGTTTCTAAGCTCAATAATAGTTTACAAACTAGTATGGTTCATCTAAGCGTTCAATAGTCTCCTGAATATTGCCATATTTGGTGCTGGAAGCCATCCATTTGCAGTGACAATAACGCACGTGGTAGAATGGCCGCTGATTAGGAATGCCGTGCGACCGTAGCATGCATAACATGCATGAACATGCAAATCGTTTATCACGACAAGATGCCAAATTTCAAATAGAATTAGAATAAGGAATTTGAAAGTAAGAACATTGTGCACGCTGAATTGATTCTCCTAAATTACGTTTCCATTGGTTCCATTCTACTGGAAGACAGTTACTTTAGAAATAACTGAACCTTATTTACATTTTATGGAAATTATATATTTTCCTGCGACGCGACTAAAGTATAAATTAATAAAAATTACCACAGTGTCATCCAGCACAACCAATTGTTTTCAACATAAAGTACATAATGAACAATGTTGCAACATAATAAGTTACGCCATTAGATAGCAAAGTACTTCAGATTATAATCCTAAGCTTCGCTAAAGATCAAAAACATAACGACTTTCAAATCTAAAAACTTCCGAATACTAATATAGTTCTAAAATAGCGTGTCACTCCGCCCGCCTCTCACGGTTGTCTAGTCTAAAAGACTCTGTGGGCCGTTTGTATGAAAGAGTTCGTTAGACTATGGTACTGACCTCACACGTCTTGTAATAACACGTCAACTAGCGCCATCTAGGGAGGTCATAACTAGTAGCGAAGCGGCCAACGGTAGACACGTTATTTTTGAAATAAAGTGCAATTACCGCAGTTTTATGTGAAAGTGTCGGGTTTATTACATTCAGTTCTATTACTAATGAATACTTTTGAAATATTTACAAGGGACTCGTTTAGAAGCAAAACTTTTAAGGTATCGTTATGTGGCTTAACCCATAACCACATAAGTAACACAAAACGTAACCCAGGTTTGAATTCCTCTGGAAGATACAATTCGTTATGGAAATGCGGCTTATCGTAACATTAGAGTATTACTTGCAATTTTACATTTTGCAATCGTCATCAGCACACATGATAATATCCCCCTATTTCTACTGGGCCCTCTCTGGCGAAAAATAATTAAGGGCATTAATTTATTAGACTGTAATAATAATGCCCGAATTGGCCAAGTTTGGATTGACAAATGTAAAACATAAATATTTGTTTTAATTATAAATATAAAACATAAATATATATAACTCGTTTGTATATCTTTTCCCCACGATAGTTTTCTGTAATTGCAATTAATTACAATTAATTTAGATAGCATCTGACTTAAACAAATACGGAGCATGCAGGATTTAAGTTCAAATCCCCAAGTAGGAGGCTGAATCTCAAATAGAATGTCAATGTTTACCTACGAAATAAATCGATTATGCACAAATCCAATAGAATTGACATTGGGTTCATAAACAGTTTAACTGCTCGTAGTACCAAGATACGAAGAGTACTAAAATACTGCGAAATAACTGTTCTATTAAAACCTACTATTAACATAAATTTAAGAGTCCATTAATGATGTTTTATTCCGACGTTTCCTTTGTTTAGTAAGTGGTCTTATCTTATTTAGGACATAGCCGTAACACTTAAACACGAGGTTTATGTTCAGGGATTATCTTGATAGTTACCTCTACGGTAACTCCTTCCGGTTAATCTCAAGGTCTGAGTTATGAGATAACACATAAACTTATGCAATGTCAAACAAGACCAGTATTTATTTAGGTACCTGAGGTACAATTTAATGAGAGCTTCTGTGCATCGGCTGCCTTAACTTCTCACTCTTAGACTAGTCATGGATTCCTGAAGGGCTGGCTGTATAGAAATTTGATGACATTTGATTTGAATGATAACATTACGTAATAATTAATTGCTTATGAATATAAGCAACTCCAGAGGGATTACCGATGCAGCACCAGCCGTGGTGTGTAGGAGAGTTTTTATGACTTTTTTAGGTTCCTTGCAGGTAATCTCATATCAAAGGTCATTCGATAAACCCTGATCATGGAAATCGAACCACAGAGAAAAGTTTAGCAGTAACATTGCAATGTGAGCTAGCTCAACTCGTGGTCTGGGATTGTATTTATAAATTATGATTTTTTATGACATTAAAAAATTAAAGAGCTCTCGCAAATACAAGTACAATATAAAACACAGCCTTACCTTTTACTTCAAACATTTCATTCCCTGTTGTATTCGCAAACCGTTGATCCCGACTTGAAACTTCCTTTATCATGTAAAACTCGCCATTTAGACGAGAATGCGCCACCATTGTTATGTACCATTAATGGTACTTATGAGTGGCATTGGTACCGAAATATATCGTCTAATATGGCCACTTACTTTAAGCGAAATATGGCCTCGAACTTAAGTACCAGGATAAAAGAGCCTATTCTCATGTTAATTTGAAGTGATGTGTCAAGCTCCAATGAAGAGGTCTGAACTTCGCATCATTCAGTACGCTTTTGTATGAGATTCTTATTTAAAGGTACTCGGAAAGCTCATTACCCCGTAGGATTGTTGATTTCATTATTGACCAAGCGCAAAGTTTCAG